>PVKS010020927.1:0-36022 GCA_004027875.1 Aplodontia rufa | reverse complement strand
ACAAACTCAATAAAAATTGATTCTCTCTCTCACTGTACTTCTCTCTTTATTAAAAAAAAATGCAAACTTAAAATGAGAATGGAATTCAGCAATGAGTGCTTAGAAATCCAGTTGATGCTTTACATAGAATCTGCAAATTGAGTTTAAGATTATTCACCAGGCTCAAATTAAGCCAAGATTTTCAGAAAACACATTGGAACTTTAAAGATGCTAATCAAATAGCTAAGTAATCACATACCACATCAATATACTTCAGTCAAAGATTGAATATATAGGAACATATATCACAGGGAATTTATAACCACCTTAAGATTGTCTGAGCACACTATATGATGTTAACAACACATTTATCAAAACATATCCCTGTATTTCAGTGACTGGTGAATGTATTGGAACAAATGCTTTAGAAGTCAGGCTTCTTTGCTACATAAATATCAAGCAGAGGAAAATATTCAATCACAAATGAACCACAGTAGCAATTCTCATTTATATTCTGCATTTGTTTGTAAAACTATCCACCTTTTCATTAAATACCACATGGGAAACCTCACAATATCAATCACTTTAATAAGTTCTTTTTATATATGGCCACAATAACAATGCAGCATTTCAAGATCACAATTATTTCTTTTACACATCAAAGTTTTATGAATCCCTTTCTTATTTGTGAATGTTTCAATTTTTTTCCCAGTAAGCATGCTGGGATGTAAGGGTGGGGGGCTGGTGGGCAATGAGCTGTTCAATGTTGGGCAAGAAAAAAGGCAAAATACAAGAAGGAATTAAAATTTATTCCAAATCCCCAAACTATTTTTGTTTTTGTTTTGAGAGAGAGTTAATTATTTTTTTCATCTGGTTTTGTTTTTCCTCCACTTAATTCCCTATGTGGTGCTGGGGATCAAACCTGTGTAATTGGGTAAACCAGGAAAGCACTTTACTGCTGAGCCACCTCTCTAGCCTCCCAAACTTGACTTTGAAAGAGCTGGGATTTGAATACAAGTTTTTGATTTTTAAAACTTTTTACAATAGGGATTAAAAGTAAAATTAGAAATACTCAATTACTATAGTTTATTTTTAAATTTTTTAAATTCAAATTCCAGGTATGATCTTGTCCATTTTGTGCTGCTGTAACAGAATACCTGAGACTGGGTCATTAGCAATGAGCAGAAGTCCATTGGTTCATAGTTCTAGAGGCTGGAAAATCCCATATCAATGCACCAGCATCTGGAGAGGTCTTCTTGCTACATGAGCACATGTGAGAAAGCCAGAAGGAACTGAACTCACACTTTTATAAGATCACCAATTCCACCCCTGATGTGGAATCATCTCTTAAATTTCCCCCCTCTTATTACTGTAACAAATATCAGCAAGATTTTGCCTGTCACAGTTGATCTGGAAAATATTTCAATCAACAGATGCTATACAGTAAAGATCTGTTAACAGGGTTGTTTTTATTGTCAGCTAAACTCTCACAGTTGGAGAGCATATATCTATTTGAGAACCATCTTCAAAGTAGTTATTTCTGAAGATGTTGTTTTCCATTCTGTGATCCTTTCAAGATCAATAATATATTGGATCTCCAATCTGTTGAGGACCAAGCCCACAGATATTTATTTGTGCCTTGAACAAAGATTCATCAGATACATCCTATGAGCCAGGCATTGTATATAGACTGTGTGTCCCATAAAGAAGACAAAATTCCTGCCTTCCAAGAAAGCTTATTCTCAAGTGGGGGAAAAAAGCTAGACAGTAAGGTCCAATTTCCAGTAGGCAGATGATAGGCCAAGTTGAAGCAAAACTTAATTTGAGGACTGATAGAAGATGGGAGTGGACCCATGGAAGAGCAGATTCCAGGTAAAGGAAGGAGTAGAGAAAGCTCTTGTGACCTAAGCAAGTATGTTTTGAGACTTACAAAAAAGACATCCGGGGAGTTGTAAAACAATGGTAACTAGAGATGAGAGTAAGCCAGGCTGTGTGAGGTACATAACCACAGGTAGAAGCACAGTTTTAATTCTATGTGCCAGTCAACTTTCCATTACTGTAACAAATACCTGAGATTGTTACTTTATGAGGAGAAAAGGGTTATTTGGGCTCACAGTTTTGGGCCACATTCAGTTGGCCTTCCTGTTTTTGAGACTGTGGTGAGGCAGTACAATATGACAGATAGGATGGAAAACCAAGCTCCTCACCCCATAGTGACCAGGAAACAAGAAAAAAGCAAGGGGCCAGGTCACAATATTTTCCTCAAAGACATTATTCTACTAATCAAAAGACTTCTCACTAGGCCCCACTTCCTAAAGGTTCCACCAGCTCCCAATAGCACCAGACACTGGGGACAAGCCTTTGGGGAACACTTGCCTAAGCTACGGCATTACAAAAACACTGAGTGTAAATGGAGAAGTGACATAGCTTGCTTTTTTTTTTTTTTTAAAGTTCCCTCTGGCTACACTGTGCACAAAATTGTAGAAGCAACAGTAGAAATGAAAGAACCAATCTGGAGGTTATTGCAGAAGTCCACTTTAGGTAGAATGGGGGTTTTCAAGACGGAGAAAAAAAAGTTGGGTATGAGGTATATTTTGGAGAGAAAAATGACAGGATTTGCTGATAAATTGGAGATGGAATATGATGGAAAAGAAAAAGTCAAGAATGACTCTCAGGATTCTGGCCTTAGTAACTGGGTCAGTGGTAGAGCTGTTTGCAAAGATGGAAAAGGGTGAGGAGAGCCAGAGGTGAAGGGGAAACTAAGGACTGTGTTTTGGCCATATTAAGCCTGAGATGTCTCATGAGACATTCAAATGGAAATACTAAATAAATAATTGTGTGTTTGGGTCTCAGATTTATAAGAAACATACGGTCTGAAGATAGAAATTTGAACACTCTCAGTCTCTAGATGGTTTAAGTTCTGGGAGACAAGGTAGATATATCTTTCTGAAGCTGTCTCTGCACAAGGCTTTCTATTCGATTCTAAGAATTTGGATCATGGACATCTCAACTCTGCTCGCTCCCCACCCATTTACCTTCTGGTTTCCTCTTCTCTACAGAACAGTGTCCTGTGAAAATTTCCACTTGTCCTTTCAAGTTGACCAGGAAGTAGCTACAAAGGCTCTTCTCATTTTAGGTGTTTTCAACTACAGTGGAAAAAACCACTGCAAACAATAATAAAATCCACTAAGGGTGGTTTTCAGTAAAAACTGAAAAGTTTTCCTTTTACTGTAAATGGAGCAATCCTTGGGACTCTGCTCTGTCTGGATCTGCCTCTTGCTCACTAAAGGAATGCTTCTCATTTAGTCTTCGCCTCTATTATCCCTCTGAGTGTCATAAGACACATTATATCATGGAGCTCATATTGACTCAAAATCCCAGAAATTAAGAGTTGGGAAAAATCCTGAAATATTTGTCCAACCTGCTCATGTTACATGTGATGGAACATAACTCTAAAAATAATCTACATTCTTTTCTCCAAATGTTTTTCTTATTCTTTGTAATTATTATATGTATACATTTGCAGCTAAGGAGATTTTGAAAATGAAAAAGTATGAAGCAAAAAAACCCAGATTTAATTCCATAAATTTTTGATAATCACAATTTATATTTTGATATATTTTTCCAGACCTTATTCTATGCATATAATATGGGGTATATGTATTATTATGCATGTGTGTATGCAGATAGTATTTACCAATATTTATGTATGTGGACCTATATATGTATATATGCTTTATATGTATATGCACATATAATATATGCACAGATGCATACTTTATATTATATATTTCTCTCTAATTTATCTTATTCACATATAAATGAATACACACATATTCTCTTATTTGTTGATTGTTCTTTCTTGACTTAAGTTTGTGAGTTCCTAGACAAGGAAAATCTGTGATTTTATTTGTACCCAAGTAGACTTTAGAAAAAGTTCAAGATGCCCTGTTAGATCCCCTTCAGTGGGCCAGTATAGCAACCCCTTATGAGAGTTAATGACTTGAAGCCTCCTCTGCCAATGCTTGGAAGTCCACCCCACTCCCACATGCATGGGCAGCTGCACGGGGGTACACAGGTCATCTGCCTCAAAGTTGAGCCAACTGTTTTGATGCAATTCATGATCCAGAGCTCTCCATAGAATCAGGCTAAAAATCATGTCCAGCAATGTTAATACATTTGCTTCACTTCTTCCTCTGCTCTGTTTTGCTTTCCTTATTTACATTCACCCAAATGTTCTTCCTCAATGTGTTTTTTTAAGTATTTCCATCTCAGGCTCTGCTTTTAAGGAATCAAATTAATTTTTTTTCCTATTTTGGTGGCAATGAAGCACATATTGTAATTCCAGAAAATTCACTGCTCAACATTTTAGATTCTAGTTCTGTCAGAATATAATGACCAAAATGATCACATAACATTGATACATTTGATATTATTCCAAAATTAGAAGCAAGTGGTTTACCAGCTTTATCTGAATCTGTGCATGACATATTTTTGATGCTGCTCACTACTAATTCAGTACAATGAAATAAACATAATTAAGTATTTAGCACACTTAGCATATCAGCAATACACAGATGAGTAAGACAGACTTCTCCTTCCAATAATTTTCATTCTAGTGAAGAAAAAAATATATGTAATTAATAAAATAGAGACCTATTACATTTGGAATGGATACAATTCAAGGCATTTAAAAGGTCCCAAATTATATGAGGATCTTCCCTGAGATTCAAATTCAAAAAGATCTACAGGGCTTAAATCTGGTCTTACAGTTTTGATTCAGTGTGTGGTAATACCTACATACACACATGCATACATACATATATATATATACATACATACATATAATATATATTATGTTATGCCCAACATTACTGTGAAAAAAGATTTTTAATTTTGTGGTACTTGGGATCAAATCCAGGACCTTAGGCATGCTAAGCAAGCATTCTACCACTAAGCTGCAACCCTGTGAGAAGTTATATAGCAATAAAAATAACTGCATTGAATTGTCTAAGGTTTTACTATTTTAAATATTTGAATTATTAAATCCTTGAACATCAAGAGTAATTTATAAAATGAAAAACTGAAAAAGCAAATTAGTGATAAAATATTAAAGGAAAAAAGATAGGAATGAAGAATTCCAATTTAGGGATAGAGAAAGATTACATGGAAGATTAAGCATCAGATTTATGATTTCATGTATGCTATATCTGTAAGTGGGCACAGTGGTGCATGGCTGTAATCCCAGAGACTTGGGAGGCTGAGGCAGCAGCAAGATCACAAGTTCAAGCCAACCTAATGAACTTAGCAAGACCCTGTCTCAAAATAAAAAATAAAAAGGACTGGAGATGTGGCTCAGTGGTTAAGCTCCCCTGGGTTCAATCAATGTTTCATCTGTTAATTTGATAACATGACAAAACTCTCCAAAACTCATCAGTTAAAAAAAATAAGTAGTATTGTTCTCAAGAAGATAATTCTTGTGGTCTCTGGCAGGCTTGTTCATGCACCTGTGATCACCTGAAGCTTAGTAAGGCTCTCTGATCCAGCCTGTACTTTCCCATGAAAGCTGCAGGCTGAGCTAGGATAGTCTTGTGCGAAATAAGTGGGATTCTTTCCAGCAGGGATCTCAGTCTGTACTAACCTGGGCTTGTTCATACAGCAACACATTTCTGAGGGAAATAGCAGAATAACCCAAAATCTCTGGAAACCCAGGCTTCAAACATCCACATTGTTGATTCTGCTCCATTTCTTATGTTGTCCACCAAATCATTCACAAGGCTGGTGAAGTAGGGAAATGGATCCCACCTCCTTGAAAAGTCACAATTAACATTTCAAACAATGTGGATATAGAGTAAAAATCGTGACCATTTTTTTAAATAATCTATCACAAACAGGAAGGATTTCAATGAGCAGGAAAAGAAGGTAAAGCATTTATTTTATGGATTCAAAACCCAGGCTTGGGAACATTTAGATGTTGACCTTGGGAAAATTGTCTAATTTTCTATGTCTCAGTTTTCTCATCAATAAAATGTATCAGCACCCACCTGGTAGCACTGTTGATGGAGTTTAGTTTTGTCATATATGTTACACCCTTTTACAGAGTGCATTGCACATTAGAATTTCCCAGTAGTGATGGCTCTGTTAGTTTTATGAATAAAGGTAGAGAGAGAATGTTTAAGGATTTGTAGGTTGTACAAATCAGAGCCAGCAGATTTTCTGACTCACTATCTTGTGCTGGATCCAGCAGTGGATCACTACAATGATTAGTTCTTGCATCACTAAAAATCCTGAGCCAAAATCAGGAATGACCACAAACCCCACAATGTTCACACTCTTGTATAGGGAAGGATGGATGGTACAGAACATGCTTTGTCCTCTAAGTAAACTCTTTTCTCAATACTGAAACTCTTATAAAATGATGAGAATGTTTAAGATTTCTGATATATACATAAACACACATGTATATATGTATATATGATAAATAGATCTATATAATTTTATATACATAATATACATCTAGATAGACAATCTCAGAGAAACTCAAAGAACCTGAGATTATTTTGTAAACCAGAGGGGGAAAGAGGGAAATGGGCTAAAAGGACATGATATGCCAATCAATTTTTTTCTCACCTTTACTGGAACATAATAGTGAAAGCAGGCTTAGCCTCTGACCTCAGAGGACAGACACAAGGAAAAATTCTTTAACGAGGGCAAAGCTTTCGACACAAAAATGAATAACGACTTTGTAAACTACTCTCCCGAGAGCTCCCAGAACAGGCATGGTTCTGCTCTTGGTTAGCTGACCAGTTAGCGGTGACCCCACTCTGCCGTGGATTCACTGGTTGATGCCGAGCTTCTCCAGAACTCTGACTCAGGGAAACAGACAGCAGCCCATGGATACTGGAAAAACTCAATAATGTTTCTCGAATCTGTACCTCCCAGAAACTCCATTTTGGGCCAAGATTGTGACAAGTGCCTAGCATTGTCCAGACTGAATGTTAATTTTTCCAGTGTTACATGTGAGCACTGGACATGCTCATGGATCATCTGGTGGGAATTCTCAAAGTATGATGTATGGTGCACCCACACTCCTTGGAAACTCTTCTCTATTTACACACTTAGCTACGTAAAAGCTTTGCAAGTGAGTCTTTAATTCCCTTCTTGGAATCATATGAAGGGATCCACACTCACACACTCACTCACATTTATATTCAGTATTAAACTAGGACTGATTTTATCATCCAAATAGCCTCAGTTTGAGGATAAATGATACCTCAGGATACTGTCAATTCATCTGCTGGTTTTCTGCCATTAAGATGATACCTGATGGTGACTAGGGAGTTCCAGTGACCAGGGAAGCTGAGGCAGGAGAATCACAACCCTGTCTTAAATTAAAATAAAAAGGATTGGGGATGTAACTTGGTGATAAAGTGCCCCTGGGTTCAATCCCCAGTATTGCCGAAAAGATCACACCTAACTTAGAAAAATTAAAAATATTCCCCATTGATGTTTTCTTTGTACTGGCATACTTGCATAATTGTATTACTTTTCCCTGTGTATGTGGCTTATCCTGAACTAAAATTATGTAATTAAGTCTAATATGTACTGATATGCAGTTCTTAGTGATATGGGCTTGGCAAAAATAAAATGCAGAAGAATTGAAATACTATGAACAATAACATAAAAGTTTGGCAATATGTTTAAAAGTTAACTAAATGTATATAAAAACTGCCCATTTATTTGTACATTTGGAACCTAAATGGCCATGTGTGCAACAGTGATAAAGTAGTTAAAATGCAAATGTACACTCAAATTACATTAATGGAAATATACTATTCCTAAGAAAAGATAAGAAAAATGTCTGTAATACACTTAAGTTCAACTCTCCCCAAATTTAATATATTGAAATCCTAACCCCCCAGGGTGATGGCTTTAGGCGGTGTGGCCCTTGAGAGAGATTTTAGGTTGTGAAAACCGAACCTGTATAATCAAATTAGCATGTGTGTGTGTGTGTGTGTTCAGAGAGCTTCTCACCTTCTTTCCACTATGTGAGAATACAGCAAGAAGTAGACACACTGGTAAAAAGCCCTCACCAAAACTCAATCATGCAGATACCCAGGTAGACCTTAAATTTCAAGAACCCCAGAGCTCTGAGGAACACATTTCTATTCGTTAACAATCTGAACTAAGATAATGCCCCAATATTATTTACCTTTATCACAGCACTGCAGAAGTATGTAAGAAATTTGGCTCCCATTTAGCTGAAAAGTGGAGGAATCCATGGAGCCCAGTCGAAAAGCATCTAGAAGATGGAGAGGAAGCTGAGATGAGTTGCCAAGTCTTCTTACCAGGCTCGGTTTAGGACAATCTCTCTGGTTTTCCCAAAGGTCACAACAATGTCTAAACCACTTTGGGATAATTGAACTCCTGCATGAAATGTCTTCCTTCCCATTCTTTACTTGTTAGTCTATAGCCTCTAAGTCTTTGCTTAGTTATCACTTTCTCAGAAAAATTCTAAGTTCTAAACTAGCCCTATGCCTGTACATCTCCTATTCCCTAACTTGTTCCTTGCAGTGCCTGTTCCAATTTAGCATTTAATTATCTTGTAATTATTTTACAACCTTCTTCCTCCACACTAAACTATGACCCCCATGAGAGGGGCAACCAACTCCAATTTGTTCAAAGCATTATCATAAAAAACACTAGCACAGCTCATTAGAATGATAGCAAGCAATCAATAAAAAGAGAGCATCTACCAATGCATACCTAGCTAAGTTACAAAGTTATAAACCTCTAGGTCAGATATTTTGTTATCAGGAATTAACGAACAGAAGAGGAGGGCCAGGAAGTAAAAGTATCAGGTGAAAACTTTAGCAGACAAGCTGTAAAGAGTCCCAGGAAATCAATTATTGCTATTTGAGGACATAAAGGGATTGAAACTTGGAACTTAATAAATTGTCAATACACTAGATCCTTGACAATTATTTGACATATGAATAAGAGAGTATACATTCATAAGTTACCCCACAAGTTGTTCGGTCATTTAATATATAATTATATTCTTTTAGCAAAGTTGCGTTCTATAAGCTCAATATATCAGCTCTAGTTTTGCATTTATGAAACTCAAAAGTGATACTATTTATCCTGTAATATCTCTTTAATTTCTTATTTTATTCATTAAAAATACTTCTTGACTATATTAAATGTCAGTTGCTATTTTTCCCATATTTTTATTGGTATATTACAGGTGAACATAATCAAGGAATTTTTTGTTACATATTCATGCATGTATACACTATAATGATATATTTTGGCCAAGATCATTCCCCAATATTTTCTTTTTCTCTTCCCTCCTCCTTCCTCTTAGACCCTCTCCTCTACTGACCTCTGTTTAGTTTCCATGACTTATCCTCTCTACCCTTTTCCTTTTTTCTCTCCAGCTTCCACATATGAGAGCAAATATATGACCCTTGACCTTGTGAGTTTGGTTTCGTTCACTTCTCCTATTGTTATCAGGTTCTATCCAGCTTCCTGTAAATGCAAAATTAAGACATTACACTAACAGCACAATGATCAGAAAAAGAAATAATGTCTACTTTCATGCAGCTTACTGGAGCGCGAACAAACAGCAAATTGTCAGATAAATGTAAAGTTGAAGCCAAGCTCTATATTTCACAGGACAAAAGCTGTGTGAGATTTTAATTGGGAATTTAACCTCTGTTCTCAAAGGGAGAATTCTCCTCTCATGGACGATCAGAAGGCTGAAAGTCATAAATTGTAAGTACTCAAGGGGTGGAAAGTGCATTCTAACAGTCAATGGTACATGGAATGACCCTATGGCAAGAAACACACTGTGTGTGAGACTAAAGAAAGATCATGTAACTGAGTCAGAGAGAGTGAACAGTACACGGTGTGGGTTGAGGATCATGATACAGGAAGTGGCCAATTCATGAAAGCCCTCATAGTTTACTCTAAGGATAGTAAGAACGATGACATCCACAGAGAAGTCTCAAGCTAGGAAGCAATGTTATCAGACTTATACTTTATAAAATGCTGTGATGACAAATGTTTAAAAGAATACATGAGGCAAAGAATAAAGCACAGAAAACAAGATATTACTGCTGCCAAGAATGAAGACAGGTTGGGTACAAAGCCTTTGGAGGTAGAGTGAACCACTCAACATAGTATTAGGGAGCAAACAAAATGGGACTTGAGAATGGCTAGGAAGAGAAGCAAAAGGAAAGGAAAATGACATTTACAGGTTGATTCTCAAAATACTGGCAGTGGTAGAGCCTTCTAATGTCCTACCATAATATCCATCTAACTCCATTCCTTGTTACCAATACAACCTTAAATTTATTGTGCCAAAAGATTCAGATAAAGTCTATATTTTTCCAATTCACTTTCAGCTATGTTTGATCAGATGTATCACTAAAGAGTGACAAATAAAACATAAGAGAAAAAATTGGGAATTTCAGAGAACTTTTCTTAAAAGAATGGTGTTTAAGTCCTCCTCTTATCTTTATCAATCCTTCTGTCAGGGACTCAGATGTGAAATTATAAATTTAGCAGTCAACTTTGATCATAAGAAAGCTCCAAACCTTTGAGAAGGGAAGGTACTCTTATGCTAGTCCCAACCTATTGAATTCCTTTTCATGAGAAAATGAAACTTACATGTCCAAATCACCTACACCAAAGAATTTGACCTGGTGTAGAGGCATAAATCCCTAAATAAAGAGGAGTGCCATTAACACTGAGGGGGACGACTAGAAGTCCAGGTGATTGGGAGAAACATCAGAAGTTACTGTGAACTTGATAAGCTTGAGATGCCTCATAGATGGTCACATGGGCAGTTTTACATGCACATCTAAAATTCCTAAAATATGTCTGGATTAAGTATAGAGATTTGGGATTTGTTTACTTAAGGCATTTGCAATCATATAAGAAAATTAAGTAGATCTACAGATTCAATTCAAATAAAGACATTTCTTATGATTTCCATGCTGAAAATTAAAAAGTAGATCCTAAAATTCATATGTAAATGCAAGGAACCCAATATAGCCAAAACAATCTTGAAAAGGAAGAACAAAATGGAAGAACCTGCATATCTCAATTCTAAAACTTACTTCAAATCTATGATCATCTAAGCATCATGGTACTGACATAAAAAATAGACACTTTTTATCATGAATATTTGAGAGTCCAAACAGAAACCCCTACATATGTGGTCAGTTTTCTTTTTGATAAAGGTGCCAAGAAAATGCAATGGGAAGAAAGAAATGTTTTCAAAAATGAAAGTAGGGCAACAGGGTATCCAGAACCAAAATAATAAAATTGAATGCCAATCGTAACACATACAAATATTAATTTAAAATAGATCTCAGAACTAAATATCAGTTAAAACTATGAAACCTTTGAATAATTAACAGAAATAATTTTTTAACATTGAGTTAAGCAATGTCTTCTTAAATGTAACACCAAAAGCACAAGACTCAAGAGAAAAAAAATAGGCAAATCATAATTTACCAATGCAAATCAAGTGCCTAATAAGGGTCTTGTACCCAGAGTTTAAAAAAGAAAAAAATCCTTACTAACATTCAATAATAAAAACAGAAGATGTAGCTGACATTTCTACAGAGAAGGCATGCAAATGGCCTTTAAGCACATGAAAACAGCATTAGTCATTAGGGAAACATGAATCAAAACCTCAATGAGATACCATTTCACACAGACTAGACTGGCTACAATAAAAATGATAGAAAATAACAAGTGTTGACAGGAGAGGGAACTCTCATACAGTGGAACTCTCATGCATTGATGGTGGGAATGTAAAATGGGTGAGTCAACATTATTTGAAGACAACCTGGCAATTCCTCAAAGTCAAACACAAAACCTAGCAATTCTCTGTGTAGGTATATTCCATAAAGAAATGGATAGTGCGCTCTCTCTCTTTCTCTCTCTCTCTCAGAAAGACTTCTTTTAAGGAATTGGCTCATGTGATTGAGCTTGAAATCCATTGGGGAAGGGAGTAAGTTGGAAATTCAGGTGGAATTGCTGCTTAGGCTAGTGAAAGCCTTTGTTTTTTTTTCTGTGGAAACCTCCATCTTGGAATTTATGGTCACTAATTGGAAATGACATCACCTGATATTAAGAAAGGAGAGAGGTTAGACATTGGAGCAGAGTAGAGGTGATTTTAAATGGTTGTTACAGAGACTAAGATGATCTGACCGTAAAACTATAACAAGTTGACCACGTACATTGAGGAGGGTAATGTGCCTTACATAAATTCAATTGCTTATAAATGCTAATCATATTTGTAAAATGCCTTTATAGCAATATCTATGATAGTTTGGTCAAACATGTATCATAGCCAAGTTAATTCATAAAAGCAATACTTGCTAATAGGAAAGGGAAAGAAACTGTTAGCTAGACAGTAGTGAATTGCTTAGTTAATATTTAACACAGTAAATTTAAGTCTATTTAAAGGACAATGGGAAGAAACCAGGCTGAATATTCAAGGCAGAAAGGACTAAAAAGTTAGTGTCAATGAGATAAGAGATGGGATAAAAAAGACAGGTGAAAGTATAGGACCAACTGGAAATGACATCATCTAACACTGAGGAAGAGGAAAGCTCAGACTTTGGAGAAGAGTAGAAATGATTTTTAAATGATCATCATGGAAAGTAAGACTGTGAGCTGATCATAAACTGAAACAAGATTGCCAAAAATATGGACGAGCTAATGACACTGGTGACCAGGAAAGTATAATTTAAGAGGTAGCATACCATATCTACTATGTTGTTCTGATGTAAGCACAAAGAAAGTAAATAAAAGAGCTCAACAAGGATTGCAAAATTAACAAGTAAGTATGAATAAAAGAAGAACAAGTAGATTGGGCTATAGGCAAGAAGGAAATTATAATAAGCATGAAAATATAAACTGCAAATGGAGAGAGAAATTTAAGAATGGGTGGGCTGGAAAGAACAATGGATGGACTGTAAGAAAAGATGGATGGAAGTCTGTGAAGATAGAGAATAACGACAGTGGGTCATGCTTCAAGTTGAACAGAAAATCTGAAAGTAGACAGCATTGTGTTTTTTGAATGATTGAGAGGACATGAATGCAGAGTTCTTCTAAGCTTGATGAGGTTCAAGGAGTAACTGCAGGCAGCTGAGGCAATCTGGAAGAGATGAGTATAAGAAAAGAAGTGGATGGTGACATTTGCATATGATTAGAGCAGGAATTGAGATGAAGAAGATATCTAAGAACCAATTGCCAAAATCTTTTATCAGTGAGGGGAGTGGCCAAGAACTAGGTAGATGAGAAAATCAGAGGAGAAGGGGCCAGGTGAGAAGAGCAGGAGCCCACAGGAGCACAGCTTTACATGGAAGGATACAGAGTGATGGTAAGGAAGTAGCAAGATTGTCACCACTACAAGATCCCAACTCTGAGGGATGGAGGGTCTAAGACGAGAATATCAGGATTATGGAAAAGAGATGCTCTCTGAGGATTCTAGGCTAGAACCGAGGCAAGGAAGGAAGTAGAAGAAATGCTGGAGAATGCCCTTCCCTGACATAGTAATGTTCTTCTCCCAGTTCCTGAGAACCCATCTTTCCTGCAGGCTTTCCCCTATCTATCTCGCTTAGCTTGTATCACCCTCTCTCACTTGGTCACATACCCACCAATTGCACATCAGCCTCCATGAGTTTCCTTCACAATTGCTTTGTCCAAATTTGACGTTTTCCTACATGACCCCACATGAGGACATTGCATTCTTTCTTGTCATATTTCCCACCACACCTCATAATCATGCCTTAAATAGTTTTCATTAGAAATGCTGCTGATAATTCGACTGCCTTCCACCAACTCAATAAAAAATAAAATAAGTAAAATAAACAGTGAGTACAAATAAAAAGCAAAAAGAAACCAGATCCCACTCCAACTTATACAGCTATTAGCATGTTTCCTCAAAGAGTCTGCTTTAAGCGAATACCAAAACCCTGACTTCTTTTGCACAGCTTGTAAGCAAATGTTAGCAAGTGGACTAGATTTACATCTTACCCACAAGGAAACAGAAAGGATTGTGGGGCTGAGGAGAAGGCAAAACAAAGGTTGATTCTGTAGCAATGGAATCCCCAATACCTGGTTAGAGATGAACTTGAGTGATGGGTTTCCCGTGATAGCCTCCCAGCACTTCATCTTAGCCAAATATTAATGTGCTAAATTTATTACAGTTGAGTTCTGAAATTAAAAATGGCCATCTGTGGCACATATGTGTGGTACATGGAACAGTAATGTATTGTGGACCAGTCCAACATGAAGCAAAGGATATTGTGATTGTGAGAAGGCAGGTGAAACCAGGCACACACCAAGACAGCAAAATGAATCTGCTTGGACATTGCTGTCAGTCCTCGCCACAGGTATCTGCTTTCTGACACGGGGCACAATATGCATGAGATATTATTAATAATTCCTTCAACATACCTCTATAACAGACTGTGGGGTCTAAATCTGAAAATTCACTTTACTGAAACAGACTAATGTATTGAACAAAACCAAACTTCAGAAGGAAAAGATCATAAGTATCAGAGAAAAGAATCTGGAGAGCAACATAATAATGAGATTTAACACTGCAAAGATTGTTCCACCAGGATTACTAGGTAGATGTCAGGATAAAATTAGAGAGGTGTGTGCATACACATTTTGTGATAAAAAAGACAGAAAATAGCTAACTGTTGAGTTACTTTAATATTCCCAAGTTCAGTGAGGTTGGACTTCTGAGAAAGTTCTAAGGAGTATCAGAATACTTTTATGATTTTATGAAATCATAAAAGCACAGAGAACACATAATACCTACAGGCCAGGACAGAGTTGCATTTACCCACTGTTTTATATCAATCAGTATCTTTTGATTGTAAGTAGTGGAAACACAATTCAAATTGTGCTAATAATATGAATAGGCCACTAGAATACAAACAGTGAGGCAATATGAATATTTTATCCTTTTCAATAAATAAAAATTAAAACAATGAGTTTTTTTTATCTCTAAAATGTATAAGCTACTGATAAAGAAAAACAGTCACTGTGATAGTCAGCTTTTTATCACTGTGACCAAAATACCCAACAAGAACAACTTAGAGGAGGAAAAGTTTACTTTGATTCATGGTTTACAAAGATAAGTCCATAGCCAGTCATGCTCATTTTTCTGGGCCTCAAGTGAGGCAGAATATCATGGCAGAAGGAAGTGGCAGTGGAAAGCTGCTCAGGTCATGGTGTACAGGAAGGGGCCAGGGAGAGAGTGAAACCAGGAATATATAAACCCCAAGGTATACCCTCTTTGACCTACTTCCTGCAGCCACAACCCAATTGCCCACAGTTATGACCCAGTTAGTTCATTCAAGTTGTTAATGTATTAAATGGCTTAATCCTCTGATTTGTCATGGTTCTCAAAATCTAATCATTCAAATCTGAAAAATCTTAAAATAACAGAAGCTTTGAGGGCTCATATGCAAAGTACAACAGTCACTTTCAGGCAATGTGGGACAAGGACTTTCCAGAGGTCATTTTGGCTAGAAAATTATAAAATATGCCTCAGCATTATTCATTCAGTAAACAATTTATTGAGTACCTGTTCTGCAGCTATCCCAATCACATAAGTCATGATCTACAATTTTGATCTATAAGACAAAAACATAGGCATACAAAAAAAGTTATGATTTAAATATGAGGTAACCCAAAAAAAATGTCTGAGACAATGCAATAATTCTCTAAGCTGAAATAATTCAATTACGAGAGTTGTAACTTAATCAGTAGATTGGTCCTCCAATATGGATTAAGTAGTTTGTAACCAAAGGCAGGTAGGGTGTGGATGGAGGAGGTGGGTCACTGGGTGTGTGTTTGGGGTTTATATTTTGTCCCTGATGTGCAGAGATCTCCTCCTCTTCCTAATTTTCATGTTTTGAGTTACTTTCCTCTTTCACACATTTACACCATGATGTTTTGTCTCATCTTGGGCCCAGAGTCATGGAGTGTGCCATTTATGGATTAGTACCTCTGAAATAATGAGCACCAAATAAAAATTCCCTCCTCTAAAATTGTTCTTGTCAGGTCTTTTGGTCACAAAGGCAAAAAAAAAAAATTAAAACAAATATAAACTATAATCTGAGTAAGCACCAAAAAATAGTGATGTAAGATTGAAATGCTAAAAAAAAAAAAAGGTAAGCTAAATAGTCACAGAATTTAGGCAAAATTTCTTGTGTTGCACTAACTCATAAGGAACTGAGTAAGTAAATGCTTACTGGGAGAAGGGGGAAACAGGGGAAGTGACAGGGAAATGTACCGACATGTACAAATAGCAAAAGGAAGAGAAATGCAGAAAATGAAGGACAGTTTATCAGTCAGGACAGGTTTTATACTATGCTACAATAACGAATAACTCTAACATCATAATGATTTACACCACCCAGAGTCATTGGTCCTTCTCACTTCGTAGCCATTTGAGTTGACTGAGCTCCAGAGCATTGCTGCTATTCTTCCCACGCCAGTATACAGTCTGATAAAGCAGTCAGCTCTCTGAAAATTAACAACCACCATGGGAAACAGAACCGTCTAAAAGACCCAACCTAGGCACATGATCTAAACAAGGAGGCCCAGGAACTATACTCCTACAAGGTGTCCAAATGGGATAAAGCTGAAATAATGGACTATTTATATGTCCAATGTGGCTGGAGCTGAAAAAGTGAGAGAAATGTGAGCTAGAGTTAAAAAAAAATCTATCTTCTGAAGGCAATGGAGAATCCTTTAGTTACTTAAAGCTTAATGTATGAGCTTATTTACCAAATAAATTTTCATTAAGTTTTTAAATGGAAGAAAAATCTAAATATTTCATACTTATTTCTCATTTAATCGTGTTTCTCACTGAATATTTAAAAGGAAATAACATATAAATAGAAATAGTATGCATAGAAAATGTAACATGAAAAATAAGTAGAAAAGTATGCATAAGATAACAAAATGAGATCCACAACTTTTTTAAAGTATCACATATTTAGTATAATTGCAGTAAAATTCTTAGAAATAGATGTATTTTATCAGTGTTTAATCCAGGACCATGTTTTACTTATTTTTCTTTTTTCATTCATGTGTTTATTTTCTACAAAAAATATGTATACCCTATTAGCAAAATATTTTTAATTAGCCAAGACTATTCCACCACTTGAAAATTAATATTTTTCTTTTGTTTTTTCATAATAAGCATAACTATACTTTCTGCTATCTTTTGTAAAGCTCACAATGCTGCCTTAATATTGCTTTTTAAATTCTCTAAACATTTTAGAAATTGTGCTTATCACTATTTCAGACCCTGTCCTTAGGAAGAATAAACATTTTTCTCATCTTTTTAATTACCTCTTGCTGTGAGCAACCTCATGACTCAGATCCAAATCCATAACTTGCTTCCCCTGAGCAATGAAACCTGAGCTTTGGTTAGGACAAAGCTCCAAATATTTTTCAGATGAAAATTCTGAAGTCCAGTCAAGCACCCCAAACTTATGGTGCTAGAATGACCCATGAGATTCTTCTCTGCATCTTCTTTTGACATTCTCTTGACTTTGGCAGCAGAATGGTCATAACTTCTAGTAATGAGTCAAGAATCATGCAGCAGTATATCACTGATGCCAGCCTAAGGGCATACACTTGTCTGAAGAAAACAGACTGTCCTGTTTTACTTTCTTCTTCTATCTTTGGACATTTTACAGCAGAAAATTCTCTGATTTAAAAAAAAATCATCTGACACAAAAATTCAAATCTTGTTTCAATTCCCCAAAACGTAATCTATTTGACTGGAATTTGCAGGCGTTGGCCAAATGTTGGCCTGAACCCTGGGCTTATCCCTGGATGAGGTGATACATGTGACACAATTGGGTTACCACAAACTAGGATTACATGAAAGTCCTGTAGAAATTCAAAGTCAGTGTTGGGTAGAGCTCCTCCGTGGGGAACAGTGTTGGTAAATGAGTGAATTTGTATTTCTTGCAGGGGTTGTTTTGTAGCTCTGTTGCAAATGAAATTGTTTTTGCTATTTAAAGGGGAACAAAGCTGGAAAAATGAGATATGAGTTTCATTACAATACCTGAAAACCAGCATTTTGTTTTATCCATGTTATTTCTGAATTCCCATCCATGGAGCCATTGATTTCCATTTTCATTCTCATGACTACTCACAGCCCTTTAGATAACAATGGGTCTAAATTTTTATGATGGAAAAGGTTTTGTTCTGAATTTTGCTTTTTAATGTCAAGCTGCAGTCAAAGCTTCATGAAGGTCTCTTACTTAACAAAAGTAGAATCTGAAATGAAAGTAAGGTCAAAATATGCAACAGTGAAGACTCTTTACTGGACTTGCAGCAGATTACATTTTTTTTTAATTTTTTTCTTTGAAAGTACTCTGAGTCCTCTTTCGGAGGTGTGAGTGGATATTTTCTTAGCCCTACTACAGTAAAGCCAACAGTCAGGAATTCTGCATAATATTCTGCAAATATTTTTTATAAAGCATCAATAGATGGGAAAGATGATAATGAACTTTTGAACCAATGGGGGAAATAAAGTGGAAAAGGTAAGTTTTCCATTTCTTTTAATTATAAAAGAGGAGATAAAGAAAAGGGAAATTTCAAGAGAAGATTCAGATATAATTAGTTCCATCAATCATTTGGTTTCTTAAAGACTGCTGTATGGAAACATACATGTTTTTCCTCAGGGAAACAAAAGCTAGGAGAAGCAAAGCCCCTCTCTAAAATTTTGGAAGAGTAATTTATGATAGGTGGATCTAAGCAATATGATGAGGGTGGGTAGACCTGTCAGCACCTTCTAAGGACACTAAGACAAATCCAGGTTGGGTCAAGGGTCAGATACCACTAGAAAGTAGGAAAAAAATACTAAAACAGAGGAGCAGAAGTAAGCTATGCCCAAGGTCAGATATTAGAGGAACCCAAAGGACACAATGAATTCTTGTGGACCAGTGAGAGCAATAGTTAGATATAGATCAAGCCTGTTAGAAATTATAAAAAAGATAAGTAATAGGAGGCAACTCATACTGTTTTTCAGTGGTTTTTGGAATAGAGATTCTGCTAAGTTATGTCTCTGTTGAGATGTGTAACATATATACCTATAAGGCACAACACGCCACATTTGACCTGTTACCAAACACAGTGAGCAAATTCAGTTTTTAAACTCTTCAATAGATATTTCTATCCAACAAGTGTAGAAACACAAGATTATCTATACTTGTCAACTGTACACAGGTCTCATCATGGCCTCTCCGCTGGGCTAAACCAGATCAACTCTCCTGATGTGTCAAATTGCTTTAGCACCTTATTTGTGCATTTACAGTCATAATTTCCAATAAGTAACCAGAGAGAACTCGATTTTAGTTGTGTATTTCGCATAATATCAAGTGTCTGTATGCGTGTAAATCAAACTAGAAATCCCTTGTGTGACAGTGCCAATGAATGATTTCAAGAAAGCCCAGACAAAACCCTCAAATGTTCAGAAGGTATCAAAATCCTTATTTCCTTTAAAAATGTTGCCATTAGCTAGTAAGATTCATAAAGCCAGAGGCATTAAGTTGTAAGTTAATTAAGAGGTCTTCTGTGGTATTTATAAATGTCCAGATATTTTGGACACTCCTTCCATCAAAATGTGATATGACTTCCCCAAGCACTGGCTGTTAACTCACTTCAATAATCAATAGGACAGAGGAAATGAAGTAGCCTGATTCTGAAACTCTATTATACGGGTAACACAGCTTCTGCCTGTTGTATTGAGACACATGCTTTAAAAATTCCTGAGCTGCCTTGCAAAAAGCACAGGTACTCTGAAGCAACCATGCTGCAAGGAATTTGAGGGAAAAGAAAAAAAGCCATAAGTACCTGTTCTGGTTGGCAACCTGCTGAGCATTCAGCCAATTGCGAGCAAAAACCTTCTAGCCAGGTAAGTATGCCACCTTGCACATCCCACCCAGTAAAGCCTTCACGTGATCCCAGCTCCATTAAGTATTTTATTGCAATTGCTGGAGACACCTCAATTAAGAAAAAATGCCATCTGAGGTACTGACCCATAAAAGCATGAGCAAAATAAAATTGATGTTTTAACCTTATAAATTTCAGGGCAATTTTTCATGTAGGATAGAAAACTGATATGCTATCTGATCTGAATTTTTCCCCTAGAAATCTTGGATTAAAAGATTTTAGCATAAGGAATCACCTCTCACAAGTTAGCTATGTGTTGGTTAACTCTATTTTTCCTTCATGTTACCGTCAATATTTGAAACTTTAAATCTATATTATAGATTAACCTTCTCGGGTTTCTTAAACACTGTCAAAAGCACCGTGCAACTATCTCTTTGGTCTTTTCTCCTATAGGAAAATAATGCCGTCTACAGTCTTGCCTCTAAAGATCATGTTTCAGAGTTCCATGTGCCTTCCTCCAAACGTATTTCAATTAGAGAAGTCCTTAAATATAATCCAAGGAATTTTACACTTTATTCCACAAATCATCTCACTAGAACAAAATTTGGTGAGATGTTCTTTTCTATTTCTTCCATTGTGCGAGACACAATATTTCACGAACGCAACCTAAGATTGTGCTAGTCTATTTTCCAAACAGCCACATCATACTATTGGCTTATTTTATGGTTGTCATCAAATGGAAATCCCAGCACTCTGCCATCTGTACTATGGCCAAGCCAGCTCACTCTCATGTGGTTGACTTTCTGAACCTAAACAGAACTTGAAACTTGTTTCTGCTTAATCTCATTTCACTGGTTTTGGACCAGTGTGTGTCTCTGTTAGTTGACATCACCTTTTTCTTGGGTAGTCACTTTTAGTTTGGGCTATGTATCCCATCTATATACCCTCCCTTCTAAAACTATCAAAATTATCAATAGAAACCAGCAGAACTAAAACTATATGAAACTTCATTAGAAAACTACACAGCTATTTACTCACACACAGTAAGCATATGTTTAAGTCATTAAAATCAACTCTTGAGTTCAGATTTACTATTTAACTGTGAAATTAAAAAAATATATTGTCAGATGCATTGATGTAATTAAAGTAGTCGAAATACATTTTATCCATGGAATTTTCTGTTCCCTAGGGGTTATAACAAAATGGAAAATTAGTCTAATTTAGCATGATTTGTTTTGAATGAATATATGCTAGCTTGTAACGATTATACTACTTTCCAAGGGTGTATAAATTACAAGTATGATAACACACTTTAAACATTATATTAAAATTAAAAAGTACTCCTTTCATTAAATCTTTATCACCATTTGAAATACATAATTTTCTTATTTCAATTTTCTATTAGAAATCCTGTTCTTTGGTGTTTCTTAGAAATTAGAGTAACTATCTTACACTAGTTGATAATAAATAGGTATTAAAAGAAATAATGAGTACAAATATGCATGAATTATTCAGTTTTCCTGTCTTATTTTCCTCATACAACAAACCACTCTAGAAAGTTCATCTTGTGTTCATTTTACTTGCAGTTCTCTGTCTCCTGCATATGAGTGTAGACCCTGCCTACTCTTCTCAATGCTATATCCACAGTACTGAAAATAAAGCCCAAGGTATAATATACCCACTGCACAGAGAAATGTTAAATAAGGAATAAAACACTTATTTTATTTTTAAATTGACATGAATTTGTACTTATTTATGAGGTTGTAATTTGATACATGTATACAGTGTGAAAGGATGAAATCAGGTAATTAGTGTGTCAATTTCCTATATTATCATTTCTATGTTTCAGGAAGCTTCAAATATTTTAGTTATTCTTAAATGAATAATTGATTGTCATAGACTATAGTTGACCTACTATGCCATATAACACTTAGAACTACTTTCCCCAAAATGGTGCGTTTTCTTTTTTTATTAAGAAATTTATTGAACAATCAAACATGCTTCTAATGAAAAATATCATATATACATATACATATATATGTTACGAATATTAGCTTTATCCTCCAGTTCCCCCCAATCATGTACCCTTATGCCTCCCCCTCCCTCCTTCTCAAAACATCTCTACAAATGCCTTAGGTTGTATGTCATTACAACTTTTCCGGATTTAAATCATGAGAATTGACCTCCTTTCTCAATGGCCAGGGTCTACCTCCAGCCTCCACAGATGAGTGAAGGCATTTGACCTTTGGTTCTCTGGGTTATGCTGATTTCACTCAGCATAATTTCTTCCATAGCCATCTATTTACTTTCAAAGGCTGCAATATCATTGTTTCTAATTGCTGAGTAAAACTCCTTGGTACATATGTACCATAGTTTTTGGATCCATTCATCCAGTGAAGGACATCTGGGTTGTTTCCATAACTTAGCTATTGTAAATTGAGCTGCTATGAACATCAATTTCTCTGTGTCACTGTAATGTGCTGATTCTAAATCCCCTGGAAAAATACCCAGGAGAGGAATGGCAGGATCATATGGTGGGCTCATCCCTAGGTTTTTGAAGATTCTCCACACTGCTTTCCAGAGGGGCTGTACCAGTTTGCAGTTCCACCAACAGTGTTCTACTGTACCTATCTCTCCATAACCCCTCCAGCATCTATTATTGTTTATATTCTTCATTTTTGCCAATCTGACTGGTGTGAGGTGATATCTTAATGTAGTTTTCATTTGCATTTCTCTCATTACTAGTGATTAAGAGCACTATCTCATGTATTCATTGGTCTGATCAATGTCCTCTGTTGAGAAGTTTCTGTTTAGTTCTTTGGCCCATTTATTGATTGGGTTGTTTGTGTTTTTGAAGTTGATATTTTTGAGGACTTTGTAGATTCTGGATATGAGAACCCTGTCAGAAGAATCACAGTCCATGATTCTCTCCAATTTTGTAGGAAACCTAAAAGAAGGACAGTGTGAGAGAGAGACAGAGAAAATCAATTTTTATTGAGTTTTTCACATGGCTTTCATTGCTCTGACACTTAGTTGTGTATGTGGGTTCTGGGGTTTGAACCCTTGTAGTTGCACATGCCGGGCAAGCACCATAACTGCTGAGCCACCGCTCCAACCCCCACAATGGTGTTTTGATACCCATTATCCAACCACTTACAATACCACTTCTTCTTTCCCTCCCTGTCTTCTAGTGACCTCTTTCTACCCTTTATGTAAATGTGATCAACTTCAAATTTTTTAACTTCCAGAAATGAGTGAGAACATGTCCTATTCGTCTTCTTGTGACTGGTATATTTAACAAAATTTCCTTTAGCTCCATCCATTTTTGTTAAAAATGATAAGATTCCATCATTCCTATCACTGAATTATAATCTATTGTGTATGTGTACCACATTTTTCCCATTCATACATTGATGTACATCTTGGTTGTTCATGCTTATTATTGTGAGTAGTCCAAAGTAAACATGGGTATGTATATATCTCTTGGACATAATGAATTTAATTCTTTTTACTATAACACCAGTACTGAGATTCTAACTGGGATGAGATGATTTCCTATTCTGGTACTGATTTTTGCATTTCTCTAACAATTAATAATGTTGGGCAATTTCTCAAATACTTTCTGGCCTGTGTATGTCTTCTTTTGATCAGATCATTTGTTCATTTTTAATTTGATTATTTATTTTGTTGATAGGGAGTGAGGAATGAGATTTAATTCAGTAGGCCTTAGGTCTCAAACTCAATTATTCAATACTTCCTACAGCACTCAGTCTATTTATCCCAATTAGAAAAACTTTTTCCTTGGTTAAGAAGACTGACATGCAAATCTTCACTTTTCTTTTTGTAACTTGATGTATATTTCCAAGAAATATTTATGCAAAATGTCCTTTCAAACCTACAGCTTTAATTTAGTTTCCCCAGGAAGCAGCATCCAAATGTAAGCAATTCATTTTGTAGGTGACCCCAGATAGTGAACACTGGGTGGGAGGAAGCTGGGGAAGTAAGATAGGGAAAAGGAAGAATGAAGAGTTTAGTATTTTGCTCCAGAACATTTACAATTGCTTCCTTCAATTTTCAAAATTAGAATGGTCTTCAAGTAGACCTCAAGAGGTTGGTGGAATGTATATTTCATTAACTTTGCATTTCAAACATTTTCCTCACTTTATCCAGTGTTCTAGAGAGAGACTCTTCTTAGCAAGTTAATAGAAATTTAAATGGAATAGCTGTTTCTGACTCTTTCTTCAGAGGAAAAGAGATTCTCATTTTTTACATCTATTGCTTTCTCATTTTTCCATTGTCTCATAATTCTTTGAAGAACTATAAGATATGCATCTAGAAGCATATTAGAATTAGAGTATTGATAGCTATAAAATACATATTAAACACTCCAAAAACAGATAATTATAAAAACATATTTCAATAGTATATAAAAAAAAGCTGTGGGATATTTAATTGCATGCAAATCTGACTACTGGTGCTTTATTTATAAAGTTGTTGCTATAAATAGAAGATATTAGTGGTTCACAATATGGAACTCCTCCCGAACTCATTTTGTAGTAAGCAGTCACTTAATAAAATCAAGCAAACAAAGAAGATGGAGGCAGCCAAAGCCAGAGTCACTCTGGGAAGCAGCTCCTTGGGTCCATGTGGACCACTGTGTTTTTGTTTTGTTTTGTTTTGTTTTTTATAACATCTCAAAATCTTTCTCAAACCCCCCAAAAAGCTTCTTTGATGTTAGCCTTAATTGAGCTACATCTTGAATTTCACAATCCCTAATCATCTGCTTTGTAGTTTGTCAACTTCCACTCAAGAAAAACATTTACAGGTAATATAAGAATCATTTTAATTGACTATATTATAGATGAATGGCTCCCTTTACTGAAATTCCACCCCCTCTCAATTCAGAAATTAAAAATAAAGTAGGACATTGTATAAATCAATTAATATGGTAGAAAAAATTAAAAGTTAACTAAAATTAACAATTAAGTCCTTTATGTAGAAGTCAAGGATCAAAAGCCATCTATGGTTAGTGGCTACCCTACTGAACAGTGCACATATAGAACATTGTCAAATGGCGTACATGAGGCATTGCTAAGTCCTAATGAAAAACTAAATTTTTAATGACTTTACAGTTTTGTCATAACCTTTACTATTTAGCTTACATGATAGACAATGTAATTAATTTAAGGTAAAATTAAATTCAACTCTCTTTCCATGCTCTAGAATCATCTACAAATGTGCCCCCAAACTGATTGCTTCCCTGGAAAACCAGGGTTTGGATGAGCCCTGCTATAGTAATTGACTGTTGTGGTGTAAAAAATCATTCCAAAATCAAACAGCCTAACAAAACAATACTTGTTAGTTATCACTTACAGTTTCTCTAAATCAAGAATTCAAGAGAATCCAACCTGGGTAGTTCTGGTTCAGGGTCCCTTATGAAGTTGCAATCAGATGTTAGATGTGGCTAGGTTTATCTGAAAACTCAATCCTACTGGATGAGTAGGATTTTTCATGCAAATGACTGGCAGGTTGGTCCCTCTCCATGGGAGTTGTTGAGTGTTCCTACCATGAATGCCTGGCCTCTGGTAGAGTTAGAGATTTAAGCTACTAAGGTGAAGGTGTAATAACTTTTATGACCTAGCCTTAAAAGTCTCACATTATCACTTCTACTATTTTATATTATATATGTGGGTGATCCCTGAATGATTCAGTGAGGAGAGAACAATACAAGGGCATGAACATTAGGAGACAAGGGTCATCAGAGGCCATCTTGCAGGCTGGCTACCACACTCTGCCCGTATGTCCTCTTGCCAGAGTATAGAGGCTAAGAGGGAGTGAAGAATATTATCAATGAGTTTGTTCACACTATCTCTGGTATCTGACAATAATTTAACTAGTGATTCCCCAAAGAAATCCATGTCCCATCTATCCCTTGAACTTTCTTTCAAATGATCAAGACTCTGCAACTCTACCTGCCTACCAGACTGCCTTACAAGAAACACGCTTACCACGTAAGAGAAGGGAACTCTACAAACTTATACTTGCAGTTGTTCTCAACTCAAACCCCAAAATGGAATGGCTTAGAGGCCTGTGTTTAAACAATACTGATACCAAAGTCCCAACAGCAATTCTAATATGACTAGTATGGGTGCAATCTGAGAATGAGAAATTTGTTTTTTCTTTTATTATTTTTTATTGGTACATTATAGTTGTACATAATAATGGAATTTGTTGTCACATGTTCATAGATGCTCACACTACAGCAGTACAATTTGGTAAATCCTCCCACCCTGGCACACACCTACCTCCCTCCTCCCATTCCCCAGATCCCTTGCCTCTCTCTTGGTCCTAAATTTTTCTTACAATATCCAAGTAAAGTAACATAATACTTATACCTATGAAGAATGAGAAAGTTTTAAAACTTCCCAGATGATTCTAATATGCAGCAAAAGTTGAGACTCACTAATTAAAGGAAAACCCTTCTCTTTTGTGGTCTTTTTCCTTAGCATCTCTATCCTTTTAAAACCTTATTTTTTCACACTCTGTTGTCTTCTCAACTCAGTCCATGAAAATATCCTCTTCTACTGGCAAAGTTGGAAAATTTTCCGTTTTCTTTCAGTATATAGTTAACTCTATTAACCCAGATGCAACTGGCCTTTAAAGACCTCCTGCAGAATAGGAAATAGTTCTATTCCTAAGAGCAGGGATAAAATGGAGTGCTTGAATTCACTTCAGTCTCTTCATTGTGGTGTGACCCAAATAATCTTCTTACTAATTATCTAAGAAGCAAATACACCTTGTCAAAGGAAAAATTAATTACCACAATCAATGAAGTTTAGTCTAACAGGAGAAAACAAGTTCCTCCTGTTAATATGACATTGACCCTGCTCCTTGTGAACAGTAAACAAATACATAACCTCTGTATACAGTGTTAAGGCACAAGTAACCTCTTCAATATGTTGCAAGAACCAACACAGAGCAGTAGATAAGAACTTCTATCTTGGCCATCTCACCTGATGCTAGCAGTTCTTCCTGCATTTTCTCAGACTTTCATATCTCAGCTCCTACAGAAAGGGGAGTGATGTATTTATTTACATCATCAAACACAGAAACTCCATACTTCCACAGGCATTTAAAGAAAAAAGGTTTTCTATCTATTAGCAATGCTGAACATGTAGCACACATTTGAGTGAGCTGAAGAAACTAAAAAATGCAAATTATGAGCCTCGTGTGGGAAAAGTTCAGCAAGCTCCTATAATTGTTCATAGTGCCAGTGCACAGTTCATCAAGGATATAGATATTTATGTAAAAAATATAAGAATAATAAGTACAGAGCACTTTTCATCTCTCCCCTTTATTCTCATGCTTCTTTAGAGAACTTAAATGGTCTAAACTTTTTTATTTACATAGCTTATAATAATCAGATAATCCTATTCCTATGTTTTCCAATTTATCTGCTTTTGTTAAGAAAACACATCCTGTAGGTTTTTCAGGTTATAAGATCACAGATGATTTCATGAAAGCCTAATAGAAAACCAATTCATACCATAATAACATTTATTCTAACACACATTGTTACATTCATTTTTGTAATTAGTCACACCAGACCTAAATTCTAAATCCCACAAAAGATTGTTAAATCTACTTTGCCAACCAGTCTAAATATTGCACAAATATGTATTCTCCTAGAATTGTCTTCATAAAACACATAGGGCATCATACCTGCAACACCAAAGTGACTCATGCTCAGTGGCACTATAGTTACGTGTCAGTTGGCAGTTTACTGAGCTGTACTTCTTTATCTTATCTATTAGCCAAATTACTATTCAGATGTTGGAGACACAGGGAAAAAACGTCCTTATTTGAAATGTAGTGCCTCCCAGCTTTGGGGGGAAGGAATCTACATGTATTCTGATCAGCTATATATATTTACAAGCATTATTCTCAGTGTTCTATTTCTTTGACAGATCCTTGACATTATGAGTCCTTGACTACTCCAACATATTATTTTCAATGATAAAAACCAACTAATAGTGCAATTTTTTGTTTGTTTTGCTTTGTTTTTACAGTAGTGGGTATTGAACCCAGAGTTGTTGTGCCACCCAGTTGCATATGAGACTTTTTTTTGAGATAGCGTCATACTAAATTATGGTGACTGGCCTTAAACTTGCATTCCTCCTGTCTAAGCACCCATCCCACCTCCTCAAGTAGCTTCAATTCTCCTATAAAATAGTGACAGTGAAAATTTACAAAAAAATTGAAATATTTTGAACAATAATTTTTCTTCCTAGATACATAACAAGACAGTGAATAAGATTATATAGTCATTTGTCTTTTAAAATTATAGACGTATACACACACACACAAAAGAAAAAAGAGGCAAAACAAAATCTTGAAAATAACTTAAAGGGTACATAATGTATACTTGTAATTCTGCCTACTCAATCAAGTTAAGCTTTTAAAATTCCACTTTTATCACAAAACTCTTTCAACTACATAAAGGCACCGATCTTAAATGACTCATTATCAAAGGCCTTCTATTATTCTTGAAGCCATTTTGTGTTAGCATTATTCCAAGATGTTTCCAAATAATATTTCTTTGGTTTATACATGTTCAAACAAAAAGAAAAAAATTTACCCCGAATGTCACTACAAAAGTGGTTTTGTACACATTATTTCAAAGAGGAGGAGGAGGAGGAGGCGGCAAAAATAGGAAAAAATTAAGACTGTTTTTTTTTTTGCCTCCAGAGTATCAGTCAGTCTAATAATAATATTTCCAAATTACATCCAGCCCAGAATAAATAAATGTATGAGATGACATTGCAATTTGGATGCCCAAAGTTCGCAAAAGCTGACTCCTTCAGCAGAGTCACCCTTACCACAATCTTTACCTTGGAAGTTACATCCAAAGTGTATGGATCAGTCCCTTTAAACAGCATATGTTGAAATTTTAGTCTAACTCTATGGTAACTATGGAACTCTTTATTCATTACTTACTATTATATTGAATATAAAGAACTTTGGACATAAATATTTGGCAAAAGGAATGAAATTGCTTAACTCTGGTAGCTGATGTTCTGATGGTTCCTGGAGACCACGGTGAAACACAAAAATTAAGTAACTAAGTCCTCAATTACACTATAACTAGTCCTCAATTACCATGGTTGAATAGAATGACTTCCATCTCCCTGGAAGATAAATGAGGTAGATTCCTGCCCTGTTTTATCACTGATCAATCGTTTAATTTGAATAAGACAAATTAACCTTACTGAGCCTTAATTTAGTTACAAAATAAGAAATTACTTGTTTTAATAGACCTAGTTCCTTTAATTGACACAAATAAATTTTTTGAAGTTTACCATTTTAGTTTAGTTTTTAATCAGAATTTTAGCTTAATTTTTTATTCAGAAATTTATTTGTTGAACAATCAAACAAGCTTCTTATGAAATAATATAATATATATATAAATTCTGAAAATTAGATTTACCTCCAAGAGCTCCCCCCCAATTACCCACCCTTTACCTCCCCTCCCTTCTCAATACATCTCTACAAATTCCTTAGGTTGTATGACATTACACCATATCTAGATTTAAAATATGATAATAGACCTCCTTTCTCAATGGCCAGGGTCTAGCTCAAGCCTCCACAGATGAGTGAAGGCATTTAACCCTTGGTTCTCTGGTTTATGCTGATTTCACTCAGCATAATTTCTTCCATAGCCATCCATTTACCTTCAAAGGCTGCAATATCATTATTTCTAATTGCTGAGTAAAACTCCATGGTATATATGTACCACGTGTTTTGGATCCATTCGACCAGTGAGGGACATCTGGGTTGTCTCCATAATTTAGCTATGGTAAATTGAGCTGCTGTGAACATCAATTTCACTGTGTCACTATAATGTGCTGATTATAAATCCCCTGTAAAAATACCCAAGAAAGTAATAGCAGGAGTGGGGAAAAAAAAATTTGCCTTACCATTTACCCATAGTCCCCTCTCTAACAGTCTTACTCTTACTTTGGAAAATCTCAGCCATCAATTCTACACTATTTGCTAGCTATCCTGGACAAAGGAAAATACAAGTTTACAAATGTAGTATACTTGTTATTAGCCAGCAAATATTTACTGAAATACTACACAGAACTAAAGAAGTCTAGTAGAAGAGGAAGGAGAAGGGGAAAAGGGAGGAAGTATTGGGGAGAAGGGAGAGAGAAGCAGGGGGGAAGAAGAACAAACTATATTTTGCATCTCTAGGATTCTAAATAGTTTGCTGCCAATCATAAAAACTGAAACAATAAAAAAAAGAAAAAGAAAAAATTTCAAAGGGCGATCAGCAGAAGAAAGGGACCAGGGGACAGAAGGAGGGAGTGTAGGGTGCTTGGATGGGATATTGGCCAAATTATATTATTACACTGTTTGCATGTATGGATATGTAACAGCAAATCCTGTCATTATGTACAAATTTAATGTACCAATATAAATTTAAAAAATAAATATCAATCTTTAAAAAAAACTGCTAAGGCATCAGAGCCTCATTAAAAATTGATTTTACCCTGAAGAATTAAAGTCATCTTACAACAGTGATTCATGTATACCCATGTTTATAGCAACACAATTCACAACAGCCAAACTACGGAACCAGACTAGGTGTCCACTAATGAATGAATGGATAAAGAAAAATGTGGTATATATATATAGTGGAGTTCTATTCAGCCCTAAAGGAAAATGAAATTATGACATTTGCAGGAAAATGGATGGAACTGGAGACCGTTATGTTAAGTGAAAAGGTCAAAATTAAAAGGTTAAAGGTCATATGTGGAAGCTAGAGAGGAAAAAGGAGAACAAAGGTGGGGTGGAACTCCTGAAAATCAAAGGGAGATCAGTAGAGGAAAGGGACCGGTGGGTGGGAGAAAGGTAGGGAGGGGTAAATGTTAGGAAGTGAGATTGGCCAAATTTTATTATTATATTGTGTGCATGTATGGCTATGTAACAACAAATACCATCAATGTGTAGAACTATAATGCACCAATAAAAATGTGGAAATAAGAAAACAACTGTGGGCAAGGGGGCTGTTCCCCTTCTTATAATTGGGCATATTGTTGAACAGTGAAATTCACAGAGGATGACTTACAGAATATCCCTCCATCTAGGCCTCGCAGGTTCCCTGAAAATGGTGTAAGTGTTCTAGAGAGGAGAGAGCAGTGTGCCTGAAAGGAACAGTATGGGCAGCCTTAAAACCTCTCAGCTTTAACCTTGAGAACCTGTCTCTAATACAATATAGATCCACAAGCACCCACTGAGAAACATGCCAAGAATAGAGGAGACATAACCACCAGTCTCAATTGTAACCTGCCTTTGGTTCTGCAAACTAACTCTGCATTAACTGTATCCATGCCCACAAAACTACTTTCTCATTTGAATTTCACCTTACATATAGCCAAAACTGCTAAGTATGAAAAGCATGATCATATTCCAGAATGAAGGTAATTATTTTTTACAGCATTTGGTACACTCATAACTCATATTTTGAGCCTTTTAAAATATGAAAGGGAGGAGAGTATTCATAACGAACTCCTGTGATAATGCTAGACATTCCTAAGGAACAATTTATATCTCAATTGAGACTATTTCCTGTCAAAAGTCAACACACTTATTATTTCTCTGTCTTCCTATTCCTTCTTAATATTATCCTTCTCCTTCTCCTTCCTTTACCTGTAATAAATATAATTAACTGACATGGGCTTAGGCTTTAAGAATTATCAGTATTAAACAGATGTTAGAAGAAGGATTTAAAAGAGGCATTGATAAGTTGGGATGAGGAATTACACAGACCCATCCATCTAATGTAAAGAGGAGTGATACCATTGAGATGAGACTAGAAACTGAATTTGGACCTAGATCATGAAGATTTCCAAAGGGTATTATGGCATCTGGTCCTATGTAGTTGAACATGAAAGTCTTCAGGATTTCTTAAATTAGTGGCGTGGATAAAACTTGAATTTGAGGAATACTGTGCATACTATGTATATTCATTCATGTATATTCAAGGAGTCACAAAAATGACATGTAGCCTCAAAGTACACAGAAAGTACTGTGTTAATCAGCTTTACACTGCTGTAGCAAATACTTGAGATAAACTTATAAAGAAAAAAGTTATTTTGGCTCAGTTTCAGAGGTTCCCATCCATGATCTTTTTTTTTTTTTTTTAAGAGAAAGGACTGTGAATGAGAGAAAGAGAATAAACCTTTTAATTTATGTTTTCTTGTGGTTTTCCTTGCTCTGACACTTTGTTGTGTACATGGTGCTGGAGTTTGAACCCATGTACTCAGTCATGCCAGGCAAGCACCATAACCACTGAGCAACTGCTCCAGTCTCCATCCATGATCTATTGATCCTATTGTTTTCAGGCCTATAGAACATTGTGGTCAAGGACACAGCATGTTGTGGAGCAAACCTGCTTATCTATGACCAGGAAGCAAGAGAGAAGAACCACCTGGGGTCTCTTCAAGGGCCCACCTCCAATGTCCTAAAGACCTCCCACTAGACCCCACCTATTAAACTTCCCACCACCTTCCAAGTGCCAAACAGAACACTAAGTCTTTAACATCTGGATCTTTGTAGAACATTTGAGATCAAAATTATAATAATTATCTTGAACTTCTTTCCAAGAGATTACACATTCTTCTTCAGTATGTAGAAGTAAGGCACTAGGAGGGAAATGACTAATGTTTGCTCACAAAAGATAACTGAAAAGAGATGGGTGGGGGGTGGGATGTGGGCCTGTGCATGAGTAATGGAAGAAGGAAGGAAATGAAAGAATAGAGATCTAACTCATCCAGTACCTTTCCTCGGGGGTAGAGTTTGTCTTTCAGATGACCAACAAGTCAACATTGGCAGCGACTCAGACACCAGAGCAAAATCCAGGAAGCTACTGAAACCACAGAGAACTCTGAAACACATGCGTTTGGGTTTCAGTGTTATTCCCAAGAAATGTCAGTAGTCTTCCCTCAACACCTCCCTCCGTGAGGAATGGAAACAAGGCTGACACAAGAAGAGGAGGAACAACTGGACACATCAGCTGAATCAGAACATCCGGTCGGGACTTTTCTGCTATCACAGAACAGGAGAGAGACTTAATAATCCTGCTGGCCTCTAAGAGAAACTGTTCCTGCAGGAGGGTAAGACTGTCTAGGACTCTAGCTCAGGAAGAAATGTCAGCATACTAAGAGAGGAAGAGAGTTGGTATCTACGCATAAGTGTGTGTTTTCAGAGCAGAGAACAAGTAAAAAAATCAGAAAGCACTCTGGGCAATGGGTCTCCCTGAGCTGAAGGTTTCAGTGATGCAGTTTGGCCCTGGTAGCCTTCATCTGAGCTATGTTTCCCTCACTATCCTTTTGCTTCAGTTAAATGTTTTGCTTGAATCTGAGTCATAAACTCCTTAAACTGGCAGGAAACGAAGTCAGGCTGGCAGCTCCCTCTACCCCAAGCAGAGGGAGTGTCTTGGCTGACACCTAAGCAACCTTTTCCATCCCAAACTCCTAATTGAACAAATGAATGCAAGCAGGATGGAGGCTGGACTGCAATCTCAGAACAGGAGAAAAGAAAATGCATCCTGGAGCAATTCATTGGCTGACTCCATGGTTGTAAAAAGTAGCTTATGGAGTTATCTCAGCTGCTCACCAAAGTTTTTCAAATGTTTTCTGTTTATCACCCAAAACTGGCCTATGAACTCAAAACTCCCTAATATAGTTCCTGCCCCACCCCCACAGGTTTTTATTCTCTGTCAAGCTTCTGATTGACTCTTCCTTTCCAGAAGTCATTTTCTTCCCTTTTACATTTCCGAAAAAACAGCTACACTTGATAGCTAAGTTCACATGTTCAAGACCACTCCTTATTCATGAGCAAAGTCATAGACCACAAATTGAAGGGGTGAGGGAAAGACCTCTCTCCTACCCGCTTCCACTAGAATTTACACTTGACTGTTAGGAAGAGTACCAATGTGATCAGAAAGGGAGGAAAACATTATCAGACATTGACACCCCAGCTCCAATCAATTGTCAAATTAATTCCAGCAAAAGAGGAACAAGATTTTGGGGAAGGAAAAAAATTGGGAGAGTAAAGTTTGGCTTGTGAAAATTCTGCCATTATTACTCCAATATGTGTGACCCTGTAGTTCAGGGGAAAGGAAGGTGGGTGTCTGAATACCTGGATGGGGATTATCTGCCAAAAGAGCTAAGGGGTGTTGAAAAGTAATGGCAGAATGTTGGAAGCAATTCTTACCTCCTTCTTAGTTTTTCCTTCAACCAACCTGGTTACTTGATTTTAGGACTGAGCCTTGGCACATTTTCTGCATGCAGACCCTACCAGAAAAATGTCTTGTCTCCTTCAAAACAGTTCCGATATTTTATATGCCCTCTCTTGATTCCCTCTACCTCCCTCACAACCTCCCACCATCATTAGCCTTTCTGTGGCTCTCATCCATCCACTTTATCCTCAGCCTCCTCAAACTCCACTTCTGACATGTGGCCGCACTCCCAAGTCCAGGGCCCCTGGCCTGTTTTCTACCCAATGTTCCTCTGTCTTTTCCTGCCTGTGCCATTGCCTGATACCTTCTGATTACTGAGACCAGACCTTGGCTATCAATCAAGAGCTTGATCTCCAGAAACCAGTCTTAAGTCATCCAATTTAAGGAAAAGAAAAACAAAACAAAATGAAAATCTCTAAAATATTTGAAATGGGTTCTGTTTGAAAAGTTAAAACTGATGAATATTGAATATGTAAGCTCACATCTCCCACTGTCCTAGAGAGAACTTTGCAAAGCAGCTATATTTCCTATATTAGAAATATAGGCAGTTTTGTTATGAATTGAGCTCTTTCTTTTCACAGACACTAGCTCTTTGTTTATTTCAGATATGAACAGCTACACAGCTGCTCCCCAGCTCAATATTTGCAGCATATTAGTTATGAGAGATAACATTGAATTATTAATATAAATAATGTGTTAATACTGCCCCACCTGTAAGTGTAAGCGCTCTTGGAAAATAGTTTCTATACTTAGTTTGAAATGATTTTTAGAACCAAATTTCCACAGAGGAGGAGAATGCATACTCATAACCATCAGGTTATGATCATTTCTCCCTTTCCAATGCAGTTAGAAGGTATTTGCCTTCCACTCTTTCTCCATGTATCCATTCTGAGCATTAGAAGGCAATATTCCTGAAGAAAAATTGATCTTAGAGTAGCTCATCCAATCTAAAGGACATGCATCTTAATGTTTGAGCACTGTAGACCTAATCTGACAGCTTCAGTTTAGGAATATTAAGGGATAGAAACAGTCATCCAGCAAACATCTTACCAAATTCTGGTAGGGAAAGGAAGAACTTGAAGAACATCAATAATTCAAAACATGAAGGAAAGTCCAATCTGATGAAATATGACTTATAGAAGAAAGACAGAGGATATTTCCCTGAGCATATATGTTTTTATCATAAATCTGTCTCGTATGTAGCAGAATTAAATGTTTCTAAAATCTCATAATATGATATACTATAGTCCATGGAGGACACACTATTCTATGTGTCTTTCTGAGCTCAGCCTCAGACACGTGTTGCAAACAAAGGGACAAACTTCATACATATAAAAGTACCTATTAAATACATTATTGTTTTCATATTTGGAATTCTTTGAAGAAGATAAAGAATCTCCAGTAAGACTTTAAAAATTCCTTTCACTTTTTCATCCCCTGACAAGCATGGAAGCCAATGCCCAGGCACTTTCTTCAAAATAGCAAAAGAACATATGACCCTGCTATTCCACTCCTGGGTATCTTTCCAGGGGATTTAGAATCAGCACATTACAGTGACACAGCAATATCGATGTTCTTAGCAGCACAATTTACTATTGCTAGGCTATGGAAACAACCCCGGTGTCCCTCACAGGAAGAATGGATCCAAAAACTGTGGTACATTTATACCATGGAATATTACACAGCAATTAGAAACAATGACATTGCAGCCTTCGAGGGTAAATGGATGGTTATGGAAGAGATCATGATGAGTAAAATCAGCTTAACCCAGAGATC
>PVKS010020926.1:0-36032 GCA_004027875.1 Aplodontia rufa | reverse complement strand
TCTTTATACCTTTCTTTCGTTTTTCAATTTCCTCCTGTATACAAATTGCTCTTAAATTGTTTCCCCTGATTTAATCCAGACATGTTGAAAATTCTGCTCATGTTCTGTGAGTTTTTTTTTTTCTCTTTTATCATTCATGCACTCAAGCTTACTCAGCCTATCTTCATTGTTGGAAGTTCTTTCCAGAGCTGACGTTCTGTTTTCTATAGAGGTTAGTCTATTATTAAAATTTTCCATCATTGTTCTGATGGGAATAACAGAAAGTTTTAGCTCTGTTACTTCCTTTTTCGGTATGTGTATTTCTTTGATGATAGGGTTTTTCATCTCTTGAGTTTTCTCACTTAGTCCCTTCATTAAATCTTCTTTTAATTCTTTGTTTCTTTTAGTAATGAGATCATTATAATTATTTCTAGGTTTTCATTTTGCTCCCTGTCTGTGTTTTTCTTGGTTGGGGATTTGTGGGCTTGAGGCGGACCTTTTCTATTTTGATTCCTCATTTTGATAATCTTCTTCTGGATCTTTGAATAGGGTTTCCTGGTGTGAAGGTAGGCAGGTCTGAGGTACTTCTTCTGTGCAGGTTAAAGGGTCCAATCAGACATCACCCCTCTAATGACCAATTTCTTCCAGAAAGCTACTTCAGCCTAGAACCTTGTTTGTCTGTACCTTATGGATCTAGGCCCCAGGGCATTGATTCAAAATCTGTTCAGGGTGTGTTGCAGCCTGCTGGGCTTTAGATGAACAACAACAGGATGTTTTGGTAGGCACTGGAGTCACAGCCTGAATGGGGCTCCTGCACATAGCAACTGGACCTGGGATCTTTGACAGTGGGTATGGGCCCAATGTATCTGAAACTGGTGGGAATGGACAGCATCTGGGCGGCTATGTGCCCAGTGGCTTGGTGGTTTGGGACTGGGAGGTTCCCATGCCTGAGGGCCTAGTTCTTGAGGCCTGGATCCTCAGTGTGGAGGCTGCTGGGTTTGGCTCCAGTGATGTTCCTAGGTGGGGGTGCCCTACGCACTTGTAGGCCCCAGAACTGAGGCCTCTGTCTGCACGGAGAGGTTGCTGGGGTCAGCTCTGGCAGGGTTTCTTGGCATATGACTACATTGAGCTTTAAGGAACATGTTACTGTAGATTTATGAAAGTAATTTATAATTTTAAATTTGTCAAATTGACACCTGGATGTGAGTGTGGGTAGATGACAGCCCACTTCGTTCAGTTAAGTTTCCTGCTATGGAGTAATTTATTCCTGTCTTTGGTTTTTTACATAGAAAATGTAGACCTTTAAAAGAGTAAGTAAGTAAATAAACAGAATGTAGACTTTGCCCTAAAGTTTATATTTTTCAATTTGTGTTTAAATTATATGTACAAAATCAATATCAGATAATGCACTTTGAACCAAATTTCAGTATCAGTGAATCCCTTCCAGGCTTCTAGTACCCTGCCACTCAGCTCATGAAGCATTGGCCCCAAAGCACCAGGACCCTGAGCCAGAACCAACATCAACCACTTGCACTTTCACCAATGCAAGATTCTCTCCTTGACCACAGTATCTCATGGGTTTCATATCTATCTTTGGAGTCTAAGGAAACCATTCATACTCCATGCTCCATTCCAGTTTTCAGTGACAACTAGACACTGATCAACACTGAAGCCCTAGCCCCATGCCCTGAGCACCTCAAGATGCCCTGAGCATCTCAAGATCTGAAGGTCATCTGAAGGGCATCCTGGCTCTGCTTCTCTGCTTTGCTTCCAGTCCTTCTCTGACTGTGAGGTCTCCAGGTGAGGTTGCCAGGTGATCATGGACTTGTGGTTGGACTTGGGTGGAATTCCAGCACCTCTGGAAGAGTATAGAGAGCGAGTTCCCTTTCTCCAGCAGGGTGCAGTTGATAGCCCACCATCCTTTCTTCCTTTCTGCTGGGCTGACTGCCCCAGATTCCAGCAGCTACATCTGGCTTGCTTCTGGAATGCCTCAGCCCCGCACGTCTGGAGTGTCTCCTCATAGGAGTCAGTAGGCTTGCATGAGCTCAGGGACCTGCAGGCCCTGTCTGTGAGCCCCAAGTCCCTTCTCAGGGGGAGGACGGTACAACTGCCTCTCCCTAGACAGCCCTGGCTTGCCACTTGTAGCCTCCTGCCGGGACTGTCCAGTCATCCCGTTTAAAGCAACAAACTTTACCAGGTCTAAGAGTGTGCACTGGGCATCTGTTTTCCTTGTGCTCTCTTAATTCTTCAGTGATGATGCGGTTTCTGTATCTCTGCCTCTCATCTCTATACAGGAGAAAACACTTGTCTCTACCAGAATTCCCAGAGACCTTTCCTCGGCTCTTAGAAACCCAAATATGGGAAATTTCTCCTCTTTAGAGGGGCAGAAGGGCAGCTTTGGGGGGATTTTCAGTCCCTGCATGAAGCATTCAAAATTCTGGGCTTGTTCATGGTTATCATAGGAAAGATTTTCCCACATGTTGGAAATTATCATCAGAGATCTCAAATTTTATTTTTATCTTCAAAATCAAAATAAATCCATGACCCCGGTCACCCGGAGGCTCTGAGTGGAATGTCATTCCCTGGGCCCAGGTCTTCCCATGGTGTGATCCTGTTGGAAAGGGTAGCTCTGTCCTGCCAGCCACCACTGCTCTCTGCAGTTCCCTGCCCTGGAATGACCGCCACACCTTTCCGGGGGAAGGGGTTGGCTGAAAGCCTGGGGCCAGCACGTCTGGAGAGCTTTCTGTGGGAGGTTTGCTGGGTTTCTGCTGTGTCCTGTCTCACACCTGACGGAAGCGTCTCATCTCCATGGCGCTTTCCCTGGCAGCCTCTTGGGGTGGCACTGAGGAATGCGTCTCACTTCTGCAGGGGGCTTTCTGGATTCTGGGAATTTTATTGTGTTTGGCTTTGTTCTTTGATAGCTTGTGACGGGGCTTCGGTGGAGACTGATTAGTAGGAAGGTGACCACATGGCAGATAGAGTTCAGTTACCGTAAATTCAGAGCTGACCCCATGTGGCCCACAGAAAAGCCCACGTGTGAGCACTGGCCCAGCTGCCCTTAGCCCACAGCTCTTGTGAAACTCACCTTTGCTGATGTCCACACACCACAGACGTCCACACCCCAAACCTGCCCAGAATCCTGGCAGCCAGTGCTCCCTGACCTGTGTGAAAGGAGGAAGAGCGAATTTAAGCTTCTCTAGCAATCTGGTTCCCTAAATGAATGCCAGATGTCCCCCAGGTGACCTAAAGGAATGCCACGATTCCTTGATTCCCATAAATAGTAGGGAAATCTGTCGGGAGAAATAAGCAAAGACGGATCAATCCCAAGCTCACCAGCATTCCTGCTTCTTAACTCTTTGTCAACCGAGAACCCGTATTTTCTGTACATGACCATAGATGAAATGCCAGTCAGTGATGAGCAGGGCTTTCTGGTCAATGTCCCCATGCAGTAGGACAAGCATGCCTCTGATCGGCGTATTGAGAGCGCGCTAAGGTGCATCCGAGAGGGCAGGATCTGGGAAGGGATCCAGCGCTCCCCCACCCCTCAGCAAGGACTGCAAACCTGGTGGGCACCTCAGTTTCCCTGTCTCCCTCCTGCACCTGCTCAGAGTGGGCTGTCTGGCTTCCATGTGGCCAACTTCTCTAACCCTTCCTGACACTGAAACCCCTGTGGCCCTCGGGTCCACTGCACTGACGCCGGAACCCCTGTGGCCCTCGGGTCCACTGCACTGCGCATCGCCTCCCAGGCCTCTTGCCGGGGTTCGCCTGACGCTTTGTCCCTTGTTCTGTGGACTGTTTAGCACGTGGGCAGCTTTCCAGGTCAGCGTGTGCTGGGTGAGGCCTCCTAAGAGAAAGTGGAAGCAAGCACAGCAGGTCTTCATGCTCGCAGCGCAGGTCTCGGGGCTCTGTTCCCTTCTGCTTCCCTTTAATCATTATTTCACCTCTTTAACGAGCTACGACTGACATACAACAAGCTGCACCCAGTCACAGCGAACAGCTTGACCGGCTTTATTGTGGCAGAATTAACATCCAAGGAGCTGCAGGTGTTTAAGGTGCACAGCTGCTCAGTTTGCCAGGTGTGCATCTTTCCCCCTTACCCTTGTCCTTCTGTCCCCAGACAATCCCCCCACCTCTCTCTATCGCTGCATGTGGGCTATGCTTCCTGGACTTGGGTACTGAGGGGCGGGCGGTTTGCACTCTTCGGAAGGCCGCCCGCATTCAACCTGATCACAGCGTTGTGTTTTAAAGAAACATTCTGCAAAGAGAGGGAAGAGGCAGAGCACCCCACAGCCACTCCAGGCGCTCTCTGTTCCCAGGTCCCTTCAAGGTCCCCATCAGATGTGACCTCCTTGACTGGCAAGCAGCCTTTCACACTTCTTCATTGTGGTCCAGTGGTGCTTTACCCCTGGGCCACATTCCCCCACCCTGTATTTCTTTATTTTGAGACAAGGTCTTGAGAGATTTTGAGGCTGGCCTTGAATTTGCAATCCTCTGTCAGCCTCCTGAGAGCTGGGATTACAGGTGTGTGCCACTGTGCCTGGCTAAAGAGTGCAGTGTGTGTGCATGTGTGTGCGCGCGTGCATGTGTGTGCGCGTGCATGTGTGTGTATGTGTGTGTGCGTGTGCGTGCGTGCATGTGTGTGCATGTGTTTGCTCGCGTGCATGTGTGTACGTGCGTGTGTGTGTGGGGGGGTTTCTTCTTACACATACATCACAGTTCTGCTGGTGATGGTGGCTTTTGTTTTTGCTTATTCGAAGAAAGAGTGTTCATCTCACCTTCACTTTTTCACAGCTTTGTAGAGGCAGGATTCTCATATCACACTGTTCATGATTTAATGATTTTTACTGAAGTTATGGAGTTGAGCATATAATACCACAATTCAGCTTCAAATTTTCCCACCACCCCAGAAATCCCCCTCTAGCCTCCTCCCGCTGTCCCCTCTGCTTGGCACATCAGCCCCAAACTCCCTCTGCTCTGTCTAGAGACATGGTTCTCCCTGTGCCTCACACCACATGTTCTCTGCTGCTGTGCATTTCTTGGCTAGTGACAGACACTAACAGTGTGACTCGGCCACCTCAGTCCAGTTGCTCCTCACCTCTTAAGGAGTGTTGGACTGCCGTGGATGATGATCCAGTGTCCATGTGGTCCTTCCTCCCTCACAAGGACCTGGTTAACTGCTGATCACGTGGTGCACAGATGCTCAGCTTTTGGGGCAACAGCTGGACTTTCCCCAATGGCTGCACCCTCCTCCCATATCAGTGATCTTAGAGATGGCCCCAGAAGGTATCCTGAATGATGCTGAGGAGCTAGAGGCTGGGAAGAGCTCTGTCGCCAAGCCCTGGGGTCGCAGCAGGAGGAATGAGGGCTGTCACTGTGGGCTCCGGAGGGGTGCAGGAGGGAAGGAGAGCACATCAGAGAGTGGCTGCCAAAATCTCTTCTAAATTTAACACTGTAAATCAGCACATCCAGAAGGTTAAAAATTCCCAAGAGAAAAAGCCACACGCTTGGACAGGCATCTACGCACAGGATACTGAGGCCCAGGACAATGGAGTCACTGAAAGCCAGCTGCAAAGAGAAACCTTAGAAGTAGCCAGAGGGGACAGACTACCTCACCCTGCTGAACCCCATCACCCCAGGTGGGGTGGTTGCCAGCCAAGCACTGAGACTCCCAGGGTCCTGCAGAGACCTGAGCCTCCCTGCAGCTTTGGGTGAAAAATGGGTGCCTCAGGACCACAGGGACCACAGATTCCCAGCGACGAGCCCAGGGCACATCGCCTAGGAGACCCAGTCCTACATGCACACAGTGGGCCGTCCTCTCCCACGAAGCAGCAGAGCGCAGTGGGTCTTCCCTCCTCCCTACTAGTCACTTTTGGAATCCAGTTCACTTCTGCCTTTTTTCTAACCTCAGGTCCAGAACAATTCTATGTTTTGTTGGTGACCTCCCATCTCTGCCCTAAGTAACTCACACATTTACTGTCAGTTGATCTGCAGCACCGTGAAGTGGGTAGCAGGCTCCTCTCTGCTTGTAGACGTGGAACCTGAGCTTGGAAGGCCCAATGAACCAGGCTCGTGAGTGGCAGGTGCACAGTGTTTTCCTGGATGAAGACCGCCTTTAGCTCTGTGTGTGCACGTGGAGAGTGCTGTGGGACAGGAAGGCAGGGAAGGTGGTACCCCTGGGATTCTGCAAGGCCTGTCGGTAGGCACTTTGAGGGCTGATTGTGGCCTTCAGATACCATGCTGCATGGTCTGTGGCCCAACGCATTTTAAAATGGTTCCCAATCACCACCCCTGCCACTTTCCCACGTGTCTGTGTCTGTTTCTGTCAAAGCCGCTGGGTCCCTGGTGCAGGGAGAGGGATGGAGGACAACTCTGGAGGCCTGCAAACTCCCTGTGTGGACTGTGAGAGCTGCCTGCTCCCCTCACTGGAACAGTCCTCCTCTTGGCCTGGCTGTCAGCCTGGGGTTCTGGCCCTGGAACGTGCTGCAGACACGGCAGGCTTTCCTATGGGATCCAGGAGCCTAGGTGGCCCAGTGTGCTGACACCAGCTGCGTCTGGCCATCATCGGCCTGGGCCTCAGCCTTGGCCAGGGTGCAGGGCTGTGCGTGATGGGAGCAGATTTAAGGCCTCCCTCATCTCCAGGGTCCACGGGCATCTCACAGTCCTCTGAGAGAACGACCCTGTGCGTTACAGATATGTAAGAGTGCAATTTCATGCACGGCAGCTCAATAAAGCATATTGAATATGTTCACTTCTTCAAGCGAAAAACATGCACCTGGCTTGGGTGGAATCTCCTGTAGCGTTTCAGCCCTCCGAGCCTCTAACGTCTGTAACTGTTCTCAAGTTAACCCAAACCATTCACCCATCCACCTTAGTAAAAGCGTATTTGGGGATTTTATGTGCTGGGCTGGACATCAAAGAACAGTTTTTATTACAGAGCCCTCACTCGCCCAGTCTGAAGCACAGCCTGCTCCGTAGCAAACGCGGCTGGCAGGCGGCTATGACTGATGACAAAACAGGTGAGCTGTGACCCGCCGGGCCCTCAGGAGGGCCCCACATGCTCCTGGAGGCTGGACTTCACCTCTCATTTTCTTTCCCAATCTTGCCAGACGCTTGTCTAAAAGGTTTCAGATTCACCTGGGAGCCTGTGGCTTGGGTAGGATAGAATCTATTGAATGCCAAGAGTATTCGGTGGAAAAATAGAACAAAAGGAAAATGTCTCCCTCTGTGCACCCAAGTCCCAGGGCTGGGTGTCCAAAGGAGGTGTTGAGTTTGTTGGGAGTACACCAACGCTCTGCTTATTCACAGGGGAGCTGAGCCCTGTGAGACCAAGGAAATGGGGATGATGACAAGAACGCGGCCCTGGGCTCTGGCCTCCCTTCTCTCATCCACACCCATGCAGGGCTGTGTTTCTACTCCCCATCCTTGGGACAGTCACTGTGGCAACCTTACTCTGCAGTCCCAACACTCCCTGCTTCCTCAGAAACAGTAATGCCCTTTCCATTGGTCCCATCCATACGAAGTCACCTCTACAGGGACATCTTTGCTCCTCCTCCAGTAGAAAACGGAAAGGTCAGCAAGTTGAAGCTAGAGCTCTGAGGTGGTTGTCCCTGAAAACTCCAGCAGGTGCTTCTGAGCACTGCCCCAAATCAGGACAGCTGAGTGCCTGATATGCACTGATCCTCAAAGGCCTGCAGCTCCTTGTCACCTCCCCTGTAGCTAATGGCACAGTGGATGCCTTGTATGTCCAGGATTTCCGAAGGAAGTCTTGCACCCAAGTAGCACTCACAAGTAACAGCTAAGCCAGAGCTGGATGCAGGGAAGCTCGTTAAAGCGTGTGGGCGAGTGGTAGGAATCGCGGTGGGAAGAGGAGGTTGGGTGGGAGTGGGCGTGCTCTGCACAATGCCAGGGTGCAGAGCCTGCTCATAGGGCTTTAAGCAATACAACAAAGCAAAGTTTCATTCTCACATAAGGGAAACCTGCACTGGAAAATGAGAGTAAGAACGGTCCCCAAGGATGCAGCAGCACCCGACAGGGGCAGCACAGGTCCAGAGCCTGCCCCAGGGCTCTCCAGGGGTCCTGTCTCGGCAGGAGAAAATTCAAGCACAGGCTTGGGCTGGGAGGCCAGGGTGCCCTCGGGGCTCCATGTTCACGTTGGCGGCTGGTCAGAGTGCTGCGTCAGTGGGCAGGAGCTGACCAGGGCCCAGGACCCCTCATGGACTGCCTTCCTGCCCACAGTCGAAGGCCCAGGAGCCAGGGGCTTCCAGAGCTGGGCATGTGCTGTCACTCCCCTGCCTGACCTGGGGAAAAGGCTGATCTGTCCAGCCAGATTGGTGAGCAATGGAAGGACACCTGCTACAGAAGGGTCCCTGCCTACCCGTCTTCATGGTGAGCCTGTGAGCTCGCTCCAGTGAGGGCAGAAGCCCTGCCAGCCAGGTGTCTGCAAGGGGGCTGCGCTGTGGTGGGGGACGCTTGTGTCCTCAGTCAGGCAGGATGGCGGGCACTGGGGAGCAGCAGGGCCCTACAATTCAGCCCTCGGGAGTGAAGTGGATACGATACTGAGGCACACTAGCACAGTCAGCCAGTGAGCAACATGACGGAAGGGGCTGTGCAAGCCCCTCTAGACTGGGATGCCGAGGGCACACAGCGTCGCTGGTGCAGGGAGAAGGGCCCAGGGTCTGGGATTCAGACGCGGGAGCTCACTGCTATGGACAGTGGCCACCTGTACACCCTGGTCTAGTAGCTCGGCTGGCTGGGTTTGTCCCAGCTGATGACACGTTGCCCCAGATTGTGACACTGAGGCCAGGCGAAGCCTTCCGTTGCTAGGCTTCTCTCCATGGCATGGAAACGGGTGTGCTTGAGACCCCTGTTCTCAGAAACACTGCTCGGAGGTGTCAGCTCCAAAGACAACTTTCCTCCTTAGCTCCAGATTGTGTCCATTGCCACATCCTCAAGGGGCAGCCTCCCCAAGTGCTGCAGCTGCTGTTTCCAGACAGCGCCGGCTCCAGTCTACCTGGGGCCTTTTGCCATTCAGAAGAATGAAATCAGGACTTCTGGGCAGGTTCTGGGAACACAGAGGTCTATTCAAGTCTGGACGCCCATCCCCTGAGGTTCCTGTAAGTGCAGGCTGAGCGGTATGGTCCCCTGAGAGGCTGTCAGGTGAGGGTGCTGCTGGTCCCAGCCAGTCTGCAACCTGCCCCGCAAAGGGCAAACTCTGACAGCTCTCCCGCCCTGGGCTTTAAACCCCCAGGGACCCCTAACTCTTTGGCACTCTCTCTCAGAGTCTGGAGTGACAGACTCTGAAGGCTCTGCTTCCAAATGACAGTCATTTAATCCAGTGCTGAGCTAATGAGTACTGACCACAGACATGTGGCTCATTTCTGTTCTTTTTTTTTTAATTGAGAAATTTATTTGTTGAACAATCATACAAGTTTTTAACAAAATAATATAAAATGTGTATAGATTCTGAAGATTAGATTTACTCCAAGAGTGCCCCCCAATTACCCACCCTTATCCCTCCCCTCCCCTTCCCACAACATCTCTAAAAATGTATTAGGTTGTGTAACATTACACCTTATCTGGATTTAACACATGATAATAGACCACCTTTCTCAATGGCCAGGGTCTAGTTCCAGCCTCCACAGATGAGTGAAAACATTCGACCCTTGGTTCTCTGGGTTATGCTGATTTCACTCAGCATAATTTCTTCCATAGCCATCCATTTACCTTCAAAGGCTGCAATATCATTTTTTCTAATTGCTGAGTAGAACTCCATGGTATATACGTACCACAGCTTTTGGATCCATTCATCCAGTGAGGGACACCTGGGTTGTTTCCAAGATTTAGTTATTGTAAATTGAGCTGCTATGAACATAGATATTGCTGTGTCACTATAATGTGCTTATTCTAAATCCTCTGGAAAAATACCCAGGAGAGGAATAGTAGGATCGTAGGGTGGGCTCATCCCTAGTTTTTTGATGGTTCTCCACAGTGCTTTCCAGAGGGGCTGTACCAGTCTGCAGCTCCACCAACAGTGTGTTAGTGTGCCTATCTCTCCACAGCCCCTCCAGTGTCTATTATTGTTTATTTTCTTCATTTTTGCCATTCTGACTGGCGTGAGGTGATATCTTAATTTCTAAATAAGAGTAAAACAAATCTTGTTCCGTGAACTTTTCTGAATGATATTAAACCTAAAATTTTGTTTTAAAAATTAAAAGTCACAATGCTAACATGAAAAGGTAAGTTTCATGGTATCAGAGACAGATGCCCCTGAGAGGTTGGGACAGAAGGCTGTGGGCCATACCCACATGGGCAGGCAGTAAGTCCTGGAGGTCAAGGTCTCCCTGTCACCAGCAGCAGCCTGGCCAATCCAGACCCTGCAAACAGACCCAGGACATTCGATCCTTCTGGGGAGAGGGGACAGAGTGGGCATGCAGCCTCACTAGCAGGAGTGTCTGCTAATATAGAAGGGCAAGGAGGATTGACTCGCGAGTGGGAAATCCCACATTTGTAGAGCCCAAGGGGAATCATTTCTTACAAGATCACTTTGTGTTTGTTGGTTTTCAAGTAAAGTACAAGAAAGGACAATCAAATCTTTACCCACCGCATCCCCAGCATCTTTCGACTTCTTTGGCTCCCCAAGAGCGTGCTCCTCGTCTCCTGAAGTGTGAGCCTTGAAATTCAGAGTTGGAAGGAAAGCAGAGGACTGATGGTCAGACGCTTCTGAAGGGAAGGAGTAGAAGAAGCTTCCCACGCTCTTTGCAGGACTCCAGAGAGGCCAGCCTCCAGCTTCTGCTATGGGAAGCCATAGATTCTCAGCCCCATAAGCTGCTCCATTCTGAACCTCCTGGGACATCGCACCTAACCACACAATCCGCTTTCAAATGTGTGATGTGTCCTTCCGGACAGTTCCATCTCTACACAGCAATGCAAGTGACCATATCCAGTGCCTACGCAGTGCCACAGAATCTCCACACCACGACTGTCGCTGTAGGAGAGAAGCTGCACCCGTCCCCACGGACCTCTCTGTGTGGACTCGGGCACTCGTGCGCTGCAGCAGGACATTCCTGCACAGGTGGCTTATCGCTCCCAAAAGAACAAACCGAGAAGGAAAGCCCATGTGGGTGGCTGTGCTGAGGAGGGACGGGGTGGGCAGAATCAGTCCCGGAGTGGGGTGCGGTTCTACCCGTCCGTCCACATCCCACCTGGAAGGCTGCCCGTGGCTCTCACCAGGCTGTGGACCAGGCTCTACATGGACCACCAGCTGGCAGACCTCTGATCAGACCTGCCTTACTTTTCCCCAGACAAAAGGCTGCTAGGTGGCTTCGGTGACTCAATCCAACCTTGTCCCCTACCGAGAGAGCCCAGGGGCTGCTTTGCACTGAAAACCACGCAGCAGGAGGGCAGGGTCTGCAGCCACAGGAAGGACCGCGCCAGAGTGCACTGTGCGGCTCCTGCCGCACAGTCCCCCAGCACTGCCTCACCAGTCCCCCTTGCTTACCCCTGCCCTCTGACCCCTGCCCTTCTCTGCTATGGGAACTCCCTGAGTGAACTGGGCACACCCTGAGCTTCCTGGCCTCGTTCCCTTGACTTCTCCTCAGCTGCCTGTGTGCTGGCTGCGCGGGTGCAGACGCAGCCCATCGTGACCTAGAAGGCCTTTCCTCCCAGCCCCAGGAGAAGCCCAGGGTGGCCATCCTCCTCCTCCTGGAGCCGTCTTCCTGGGAGAGAAGGGCCAGGTGTCTTTCTCCATCCTCTTTGTGATTACAGAACCAGTCATGGAAGCCTCACAGCTTTTCCTGCACCTGGCTGGGTCCCCAGGGCTGTCCCCTGTGCAACAGTGGCCTCCCTGCTCAGCTGGCTCCCAGTTCTCACTGCTTGCTGCCCATAGTCACGGGGTGTTGCTGGGGTGCCCCTGAGCCTGGGAGCCACATGTCCCCGGGGACTTCATGCACAGAGGTGAGGAGCTGGGAGAGAGCAAAGGCCTTAACTGATTGTCCGTCTTCGAAAACAGCCGTTTTGCTGGAAGGCAACTAAACATCCGGGCAGCTGGTGAGGGACGGGTCCCTCTGTTCGGCATCTGCCAAGCACCTCAAGGGGTGGCCTTTGCCTGGAGGGCAAACCACAGCAGAAGGGCAGGTGCTCAGAAGCAGGCGCCCCGCCACACACGGAAACAGGCACCCCTTTCATGTTGGGCTAGCAGTTTCCATTCCTTTGATTTTTATGTGTTTTCTTCAGGGCCTATGGGATTGCGTTGGAGCAAAACCAAGACAGCCTTTGACAGTGTCGAGCCTCCAGACTCCTGCCTAATCCTGACTCTAACTTACCCATGATCCCAGAGAGTCTTCTGAGGACTGAGGGCTGCATTTGCACCCCGTGCAATTGAAGGCTGTAAATGGCATGCATGGAGCGCTGAGCATCTGGAAGAGGCCCACGCGAGGCGAGGCTCATTAACAGCTGGGTGTCATGAAAGAGGACAGCGTGAGTCCACGCTGGCGAGGTGTCAGAGGACCGGGGCCCATGTGAGGAGGTCACTCTGCTCCCTTCCAGCAGACCCTGCCAAATCCAAACATCAGAACAGTGGAGCTGCCTCCCCGGCAGGACCCTGACATTGCTCTTCACGTAAGACAATGGGCTGATTTCTAAAATGTTAGTGGTCCTGGAGAAGACCTTGCTCAACCAGGCATCAGCCTGTCGTCTGGTTTTCAACAGCAGGGCTGGTTCTAAGACGAAGCATGCGTGGGGCTCTAAGTTGGAAATGGGAGGGAATCTTTCCCCTTGTCCACTCAGTTTAACTGTCTACTACTTAGCAGCAACTCAGAAGATGGGGCTGCTTTGATAGACATTTAAAGTTGTACTCATACAGAGCGGATTGCAAAAGTTCTCTCATGTGGCCTCAGAATTCCAAGTTTTGCTCCACTGCCAAGAAAATTCCAGTTAACTCAGAATGGGAACCACACTACAGATGTGGCTACCTCTTCAAAGGGTGCCTCACCACCCAACTGCTTCCAGATTAAACCCAATTGACACTTTTAAAAGGAGTTGTAGAGGGGCTGGAGTGCTGGAGTGGTGGCTCAGCAGTTGTGGCGCTCCCATGGCATGCAAGAGTACACCAGTTCAAACCCCAGCACCACGTACACAGCGAGGTCTCCAAGCAATGAAAGGCACATGAAAAACTAAAAAAAAAAATGTTTCTCTCACTCTTTCTCTCTCTCATCATCCCTCTCTCTTTAAAAACAAAGGAGTTGTAGAAATTTTTTTCTAGGATGAATTAAGTAGCAAAGTGTAACATCTTCTCTTTTCCTTAATATAAAAATAAAAGCTGAGTAAGAAACTCAGAAGTGAGATAGCATGGCATTATGGACAGGTGGATGGATGGAGGGATGGATGAATGAATGGTTGGAAGGAGGGATGGATGGAGGGAGGGATGGATGGATGGAGATATGGATAGATGGATGAAGGGATGGATGGATGGAAGGATGGATGGATGAAGGGATGGATGGAGGGATGGACTGAGGGATGGATGGATGGGCAGAGGGATGGATAGATGAATGGATGGATGGAAGAATGGATGGAGGGATGGACAGAGGAATGGATGGATGGATGGACAGAGGGATGGATAGATGGATGGAAGGATGGATGGATGGAAGAATGGAGGGATGGATGGACGGGTGGATGGAGGAATTCACAGAAGGATGGATGGAGGGATGAATGGATGGACAGATGGATAGAGGTATTGAAGGATGAATGGATGGATAGATAGAGGGATGGATAGATGGGTGGAAGTCTGGACAGAGGGATGGATAGATGAATGGAAGGCTTGACAGAGGAATGGAAGGATGGACAGAGGGATAGATGGAGAGATGGATGGATGGAGGGAGGGAGGAAGGGATGGATGGAGGGATGGATTGATGGATGGAAGAATGGAAGGATGGAGGAATGGGTGGAGGGATGGAGGGATGGATAGAGGGAGGGATGGATGGATGGATGGACAGAGGGATGGATGGAGGGAAGAATGGATGGATGGATGGTGGGATGGATGGAAGGATGGATGGAGGGATGGGTTGATGGATGGAAAGATGGAAGAATGGAGGAATGGATGGATGGATGGACAGAGGGATTAACGGATGGATGGTTGGGTGGATGGATAGATGTCATGTGTTCAGTGGATTCCAGTGCAAAAATAATTCACCTAAAGACTACATAGGAGACTGGAGAGTGGGAATGTGGGGGAACCATCCCAGAAGCCAATATCATTCCTCCACAAGATACCCATTTAACACATGAGTTCTTCTGGGGGAAAACTGCAACAGGTGAAACCCAAGCTGGTCATCCATGTTTTGGCATTACCCCTGGATAACAAAGTATGTATACATTGATTACTGTTGGTTTGATAATGTTTTCCCCTCAATTGTATCTCTATATACTTCTAATAAAAAAAAAAAGACTATACAGGAAAGGTAGTTTTCTTGCCTCGAATCAGCACTGTACTAATAGGAGCCCTAAGAGTGAGTCGGGAGAGCAAGGTGCTCAGGAAGATGCTTTACTCACATGTAGACTGGTCCCTGGCTTCTGTGTGAACATCAGTGAGATGTTCTTAATGTTTTCTGATTCAGACATCAGGTCTGTGACTTCATATTTAACTCGTGTGCAAATGTGAACTCTAGGATAGAGACACAGCCAACCTGATTTAGCATCCACCAAAGTCAGCCTCCCTGGACTATCTTGGTCATAGACATGCTTGTGCCTCAGTTTCCCATCTGGAGGATGGGAGGAGTGGTGGGAAATCACCTAGGGCAGAAGATTCAGGTGAATCCATTTCAGCCATGCACTGTGAAACACTGGTTAGGTGCTGTCAAGCTCTGGCTAGCACCCACCATGTGGAGGTGCTCCGTGAGAAGGCAGTGCCTCAGCATGATGCTCTTACAGCGTATGCCTGGCTCCCACCAGCAAGTGTGAGGCTTTCCAGCCAGGATCAACGCCTGGCTCTTCCTCAACCTATGCAGAGGAACTTGGAAAAAGTCAGGAGAATTGACATTTGCTGGTGATCAGCTGCCTTCACGTTGACCAGCTGCTGAAAATGCCAACATGTTTTGAGGTCTTTCTTTGAAACTTATTAGAGGTTGTTTTGATCTGGGCAGGACAAATGCTGCCAGTCGGATTGGAATTATTCTAGATTCATCCCAGATGCAAAGAGCACAGATGGAGAAATATGATGGAGTGCCCTTCCACATCACCCACCACTCCCACCACCACCTGCCTCAAAGTTGGAAAGAAGGAATGGGGCTCTGTCTTCTTCAAGTCTCATAACTGAGGTGTTCAGAGGCAATGGAAAGCTAGGGGACACCTTCAAGTCCTGACCCTTTTCCCTCTCCACCCAAATTCCTAAGGCTTCTCCCTGCCAGCCCAGGCCCGCAGCAGCAAATCTACTCTGAATTCCCCAAGGAGAATCTTGCTCATCAAGGCTGAGGCTGAAGGAGGCTGATAACCTGAGACAGTGACATGGTCCCTCCACCTCACTCAGACCTCCCTGTGTCACCTGCTCTTTGTAAGAACCTAACCTGGAAGGTTCTCCATTAGCCGTAACTTAGGCATATGGCCCTGACCACAGGAGGCTGTAAAATGTAACTGGTCCTCAGGATGGCTGTGAGCCCAGCAAACATCTGTGACTTTCAAGTGAGAGAAGAGAAGGCTCCATTAGCATCTGTGCCATGATGGCCTATTTTATATGAATTATTATTGTAGATTTTATTTTCCTAAATGTAGAAGTTCCTTGTTAAATCCCATCCTGTCTCTTTTCCCCTGTACTATTGACCATCATTTAATCATTAAACAATGTAAAAATTCTGCATTCACTATATGTGAGAATGACAGTGACTTCAGTTAGTCCATGCTGTTGTTCAAATCTGTTTAAGTAGATTCATTTCCTGCTATAGGAGGCCTTTATTTCACCAATTGTTTGCCAAACATGCTATACTGCAGTCACTAAATTGTTTAGCATTAGACTCAAGATGTATGGAAATAAAGGAATAAAACCTGCTAAATAAGACACTTTTATGAATGATGAGTCTGCTTCTGCATGTGACAGGTAGCATTTGTGCTATGCTTGTCGTGATAGTAAACACGTGTCCAGTGACACACAGCCAATCTCATGTGCTGTGAGCGTGGCCTGGGTGCAGCCTGTGGCCCTGAGGGTCTTGTCTGGATGCAGGTGTTCCTGTGGAGGTGCTGGGAGGTGGAGCAGTCAGGAGGTGGGCTCTGGTGGAGGAGATGCTGTCACCAGGGATGCACCCTGTGGAGGGACAAGGCAGGTCTCCAGGGACCTGTGGAAGTCAGTTACTGTCTCTCGTGGGCTATTTTTAGTGCTGGAGATCAAGCCTGGGCCTCACACAGCCATGCAATGCATTTCTGCTTCTCCCGCTCTGAGCTCCCACAGGGTGTCACAAGAGTGCAAGACTGGCTTCCACCTCCTCCGGCTTCCTATCCCCGCTGGTTCTCTCCTGCAGGGGCCCCTGCATGACCACTCTTCCACCAGAGCCAAAGTGATGGTGCTGCTGGTGTTGGACTTTAAGGTCTCATAAGCTAAATAAACTCATTTTCATTATACAACGCAAACCTGCAGGTGCCTGGTTATGGCAGCAGGACAGGCGCCAACACGACATATTATGTCCACATACAATGTGATTACACACTGAACTTCCAGTCCGGAGACAAGCAGATTGCCCGTACAGGAATTGGTGCATGCCCACTTCCTGTTGCCTGGGCTTCCTGCTGCCACTTCCTACTCCAGTCATGGCTTTAAGGATCTTCCTTTTCAGGAGGAAGATATTCTAGAACCTTCACTTCCCAGAAGAATTTATAAAGCTAACCTAACTTATTTGTAAAAATAAACAAAATTATAATATTTTTTAAAAATTTGAATCACAACCCAAGTACATCATCCTATGAATTGAAATGCAAATCAAACCCAAACCACAAAATCCACATTTCCAGTGAAAGCCTGGGTACAAAACTCGTGAATATTTGGCTAAAATGTTCAGATGTCTACTTGTAATACTTGATTGCTTAACTTTGATGTATATATTAATATAAACAGCCATCAAAGCAAAGAGTTTGAGAAGACCACCTTCTCTCTGATTCCATGCAGCCACTGAGACAAGCGTGGTAAGACGGTCTGGAGTCACTGAATTCAGGTTGGGGCCACTTTTGTTCTCACCTAAGTGCTTTTGCCAAGCATTTTTTCTCTTCTTCTAAACTGTTGGAATTCAAACAATTTCTAATTGTGTGACATGCTGTCACAGAAAAATGTATCCAAAGTTACAAGCACCATTTACACAAATATTTAAGTACAATTTTTCCTTTTCTTAAAATTGTATATTTTTTTGAGAGAGAGAGAGTCAATTTTGTTTATTTTTTCACCTTTTTTACCCCCAACAGTTTTGTATGTGGTGCTGGAGTTCAAACCCAGATCCTTGGGCATGCTAGGCAAGCACGTTACCATCGAGCCACCGCTCCACCTCCAAAAGTATATATTCTTGAAACTCATTACCTAATTCTTCCTCAGCTCCTTTAAAAGCGATCTTTAAAAGTGCACATTCAACCATATCCAATATTTGAAAACAAAATCCCAGAAATATTTCCTAAATCTGTGTTAAAACTCTTTGTATCTCTAAATCGATTTCATCCGTGACCTCTCTTGGCTTCTAGAATTAGCCCTGGTGGACATTCCAGGCAAATTCGCCTCTCCCACATAAAAGTTTATCTACTTCCTTAACAAAACTCCTATGGCTCAAGCTGTAAAATCAAGAATAAATGAATGGGATGCAATTAAACTAAAAAGTTTCTGCACAGCCAAAGATCTAGTCAAGAGCATCAAGAGAGAACCTACAGAATGGGAGAAAACTTTTGCCTGCTACACCTCAGACAGAGGGCTAATATCCAGAATATACAGGGAACTAAAGAAATGAAAGTCCAAACTCACAAATAATCCAATCAATTAATGGGCTAAAGAACTCAAAAGGAATTTCTCTCCAGTGGAAGTCCAGAAAGCCCATAAATATATGAGAAAATGCTCTACATCATTAGCTATAAGGGAAATGCAAATCAAAACTTCAATGAGATACCACCTCACTCCTGTTAGAGTAGCAAAAATGAAGAATACAAACAACAACAGATGCTGGAGGGGCTGTGAGAAAAGAGGAACACTGTTACACTGCTTGTGGGACTGCAAACTGGTCCAGCCACTATGGAAAGCAGTGTGGAGAATCCTCAGAAAATTAAAGATGGAACCACCTGACGACCCAGCTATCCCACTCCTGGGTATTTTCCCAAAAGAGTTACATTCAGCATATTATAGTGTTGTGACTTCCTCAATGTTTATAGCAGCTCAATTTACTATAGCTAGACTATGGAACTAACCCAGATGCTCCTCAGTCAACAAGTGGATACAAAAACTTTGGTACATTTATACAATGGAATACTACTCAGCCATTAGAGAAGATGATATTATGGCTTTTGATATCAAATGGATGGAGATGGAAAGAATTATGCTAAGTGAAGTATCCCAATCTCAGAGACTAAAGGGCCAAATGGTTTCTCTCATCTGTGGATGCTAGAATATATGGGGAAGCAGTAGGGTAGATGACTAACCTAACAATACTTCAAATTGTATGACTCTCAGAGTAATAGGGGGATGGCTCCCTGGGGAGGGGGAGGTTGTATGAAGAACTCCGAGGAGACTGGAGAGTGGGAAGATGGGGGAACCATCCCAGAAGCCGATGTCATTCATCCACAAGATACCCATTTAATGCATGAGTTCTTCTGGGAGAAACTGCAACAGGTGAAACCCAAGGTGGTCATCCATGTTTTGGCATTACCCCTGGATAACAAAGTATATATACATTGATTACTGTTGGTTTGATAATGTTTCCCCCTCAATTGTATCTCTATATACTTCTAATAAAAAAAAAGAAAAATGAAATTACGGCATTTGCAGGAAAATGGATGGAACGAGAAAATATTATGTAAGCAAAATAAATCACACTCAGAAGGTTAAGGGTCCTGTGTTTTCTCTCATGTGGAAGCTGGAGAGGAAAAAAGGAAAAGGAAAGGTGGAGGGAGATCTCATGGAAATCAAAGGGAGATCAGTAGACGAAATGAACCAAAGGGTGGGAGGTGGGGAGAGAACAGGAAAGTGCCAGGGAGCGATGTTAACCAAAGTATATTGTTATATTGTGTATTGTGTTCATGTAAATATGTAATAACAAATCCCATCAGTATGTACAACTATAATGCACCAATAAAAAATGGGGAGAAAGAGAAATACAATCAATTGGCCTATGACATAGAGTACTAGCACAGTTTGTATCACAAATATGCAGTTGTTTAAATTTTAAAGAGATAGTTTATGCATATATGTAAATATAATAGAATATCATAATAAAATGATTCAAGTCTATAGAGCGTGATAAATGTCATAAGTCATATCCTTTCTGCTAAAATGTAACTGCAGGCTGAAAAGACACTTGGGGCAGTGTTTGTTCATGAGGTGGCAGCTCTGACCCCTGTTACCAGAGTTCATGCAAGGAGGCTCATTTACATATTCTACAGGAAGAAGCGCTGCAGCCCTTTATGTGTGCACACAGATTCCATTGTTTGCACAGTAAAGTGATCCAATTAATCACTGACTCTCTTGGGAATAAAAGTATTCTGCTTGATTAAAACAAAAAGAGTTTGTTGTCAGCTTGAGTAAGGGGAGCTGTCTCAGTGCACTGGGTCTGCTGTGGGGGCTGCTCCCCACGGTGGAGGCCAGAGGCTCAGGTCAGGGGCTGGCAGACCTGGGGGCCAGTAAGGCCTCTTCCTCATGGACGGTGCCTCCCCACTGGGTGGAGGGGACAGACAAACTCCCCTTCCCTAGGGCACTAACCTCATTCACTAACACCATCTTCTTGGGGGTTCAACCTCTAAGTCTGTGGCAGATTGCAACACTGGTCATAAAATGACAAGCGTCATTGGGTGCTTACCCTGTGCCCTCTTGTTCTGCCCTTCACGGGAACGCAAGGACTGATTCCTCCCCCTCTTCTTTGGACCACGATGGCTTACCTGACCTCACGTGTGGGGCAGGCTGTGAGACAGATCCAGAGGATGACTCCACATCAGCCTGGGGTTCTGCAGAGGTCCTGCGTCACAAGGCAGAGCATGAAGCCTTAAATTAGGACCTAGGTGACCACCTGATGGGCCAGCCAGGGCGGGAGTGAAGCAGCACCTGGCTTTCACACCCAGTGGTGCCGATCTCTCCGCACACACCTTTCCCAGGTAGACCACGTGCACACAGGTGCTCCTGGATGGTTGACTTGGTTAACTCTCCTTCTACCCAGTTCTCTAAGTAGCTCCTCTGGCAGGGATCAGCTCTGTTCTGCTCCCTGACAGAACATGAGCGTCGAAAGGCCCCGGTTCACGAGGTGGGTGGGCACTTGCGTGACCTGGCTCAGCTTCCCCGCACTGTGTGGGTGTTGGAGCTGCCTGTCAGGGCCTCTTGCCGTGTGTGCCCAGGAATGACATCCGGTCCTCTGGCAGGGGACAGGGCTTCCCTTAGATGAGGAATCAGCAGAGGCTCAGTCGCCTTACTGGAACTTTCCTGCTGTGGGATCAAATAATGACAGGAAAAAAAGTCCGTTCAAAAGTAGTGGAACAGCTAAGATTAAGTGTCAGAGAAGTCCACAGCCCAAAGTGATTTGGGTGTGTGTTTGTGTGGTTTTGATGCTGCTTTGAAACCGTCTGAGCACAGGAAACACAGTGAGGAATGCTGTCCTTAATGCTCACCTCGGTGGCTCCCACAGGACCGTCCATACATGTAGTCCATGCTGGCTCTGTCCACATTATTGGACAGCTTGTGAGAGATTCAGATTCTGGGGTCACCAGGAACCACTTTGCTTCTGCAGTTCTGGACAGAGACCCAGGTGTCTGGATTTTAAGGCTCTTTGTAGTAACGCTGATGAGGCCTCAGGAGTGGAGCCAGGGAGGCAGGGAGACTGCCTCCATTTCTAGCCATCTGCAGAGCCATTTTCCCCACCGCACTGCAGTCTCTATCGGCAGGAACTGTGTCTCACAACAAGGGACCTAGGATGGCTCTTCTCTGCTGATTAGGAGAGCTGTCTTCAACATCCTTGGGGACACAGGCATAGTAATGCCCTGAGCCGAACCAGTCTTCCAGTCTTGTCTCAAGCTCAAGCCAGGTACAGGGACTCAGGATTTCATTCATGATTTGCAATTCTAATTCTGAAACTTAATCCAAAACTGAAGCACTGGGCTTTTAGGTTACAGAAACAAAGGACTAGAAAACAGAAAATATACAAATAAAGAAGTTTGGGGCCAGCGGTGGCTGCAGAATGTCAGTGAAATGTTAAAGAAACCATGAAGCATTGCTTAAGAAAATAGACACGAATTGTCTTCTCGAGAGAGGAAGCAGGTGCTGAATACGGAACAGGCCCTGCAGCACCTGGAGGGCAACTGCTGGAAATGCCACTGCCCTTCAGCAAGCCCTGTGCTGCTTGGGGACCTGCGCTCTGGCTTCCTGGGCCAGGGCTGACTTCGGAGCTCCTTGGGGACCTGTGCTCTGGCTTCCTGGGCCAGGGCTGACTTCTGAGCTCAGGGCTCATGGAGCTGCCCACTCCTCAGGTCCCATCTGGTGTAGCTCCTGAGAAGAACGAGGGAGGCATTTTACTGTGTGGAGCTGTGTTGTGGGGACATTTATGGCTTGTGCCTTCCTTCCTTAATGCCAGGGTGCACCTACCAGAGACACATCATGTTTACTTGGAAAAACTCAGGAACGCGGAGACTGAGCAGCTCTCCTGCGGGAGTAAGAATGGTTTACTATGCTCTTCCTCTACGCTGAAAGCATTTATAGGAAATAGAATAGATAAAAACACGTCTACACATGAAGACCAGCACGTTAGCACTCATGGTGGCCTTAGCCCTTAGGATCAGTGTGGGAAAAGCCCAGGTGTTTGGTCATGAGTGGACTCAGGGCTGCGGTGTGTCTGTGTGATGAACAATGGCTCAGCAACGGGACGGTGATCGCCTGCTCCTACACAGTAGAACTCTGGAAAGCCTGTGCCAGTGGATGGAGCCGGACATACGAGTTGGCAATCTGCACCTTGTGGCTATGCAAAGTCTAGAGAAGGTCATTGGCAGAGGAAGAAGGCAGATCAGAGGAGGGTGGGGACGGGCATTGCCAAGATGGGGACAGGGCTCTCTCTGGGCGATGCAAATGTTCTAAAACTGGCTTGTGGCAGTGGCCTGAATCCCCACACACTTCCTAAAACTCATGGAGGTTTAAAAGAGTTGACTTCAGTTATGTAAATTAGACATCAAAGACTCTGTTAAAGCTGAACAAGGGTGCAAATGAGCAGAAAGAGCCATTGCTGGCGTCCCACACACCATGGCCTCTTCTCTCCTATCCCTTCCTGTCGATGGTGTCCACAGCAGGGGCAGGGCTGGCCTGGCACAGTAGCAGGCTGGGGCTGCAGGAGGGGGCTCTGAGCGGGAGGAGCCTGGTGAGCACACGGGTCTTGTCTGCTCTCCTTGGACACCTGGGATGAAGAGGAGCAAGGCTGCTGTCAGCCTCTTAGGATTCAAAGACATGAAGGGGTTGCAGGAGAAAAGATGAAAGATGCAGGGTGCAGAGCCCCTGACAGCACCGTCACCCCGACTCCAGAGAGAAGGGCTGCAGAGGGCTCGGCTTCTGACTGCCACTGGGGCACCACCGAGAACCTCAGCTCCAGGGAAAGAGCTCTGTGAGCAGCTTGGCTACCAAGAGTTCTTTTTTTTTTTTTTTTTTTTTAAAGAGAGAGGGACAGTGAGAGAGACAGAGAAAGAGAGAAACAACTTTATTTAGTTTTTCACATGGTCTTAGTTGCTCCACCACTTAGTTGTGTACATGGTGCTGGGGTTTGAACCCAGGTCCTCATGCTTGCCAAGCAAGCACCGAAACCACTGAGCCACCACTCCAGCCCTGGCTACCGAAAGTTCTGGATGAGAGGACAGCAGCCCAGAGTGCAGAGCAGCCCCAAACCGGGCTGAGGCTCTGTGCGGTTCATCCTGTGACTTTCGGGTGCATGAGCTACGTGTGTTCATTTTGTTTAAGGTTTTACGAGACCTCAGCCCTCGCATCACTTTGTCTCATCCCCATTAAATCCGTCATACTTTATGGATTTTAACATTTCGTTTGAAATGCAGTGTTCAGCTCCATAAATCATGTTTAATGTCCTTCTAAAACAGTAATTTTCAGCTTGCCCTGAGCTCTGTGTGGCTTTAGTCTTTTCAAGCTGGAGTGTGGAGAGGACCTGGGACTCAGCCATCACCCCATTCTCAAAGCCATTGCCAGGCACATGCCAGGCCCCAGGGCCCCAGGGCAGTGCAGCTGCACCCAGCCACCTCTCAGGGCTCCCAGCCCCACAGCACCCAGCCCCACACAGCTGCGTACAGATCCTGCTGTCCTCAGGTCTCCAGAAAGCCTGGGCAGCTAGGGATTTGTCACCATGGCCCTCCTCAAACATCCCCGAAGCCTGTCCGCATTGTGTAAGCAAAGAGCAATAGTGTCCAGGGCTCAGTGTGGGCATTTGGGCCTCAAAACCAGCCCATTGGTGGCTTGGGTCTGATCCCACAGGGTGAGGAGAGGCCACCCATCCCCTGGGTCTGTTTGCTTTAATGTGGACCAAGCAGCCCAGATGACTTCAGTGGCACAGAGTTAGTCATCAAGCCATTCCTCACACACGCTGCAGATGGGCTGCTTACTCAGAGAGGGAGGCCAGTGCCTGTCCCCAGAGCAGTCTCACAACTCCTTGCCACACCTGCACGTAGCACGCATCTCGAGGGCCCTGCACACCTCAAGTGCAAACCTTGCTTCTAGTCTCATCACCGATGTCCCCTCCCACCGCTGATGGCTCGACAGAGAGGGTCCTCATTAGGGCCCCTCACCCCACTTCACCCTTCACGGCTCCCTACTCCCATGCTGCACCTTAGGCCAGGACACCAAAAGGGCTTCCTCTTTCCCAACCCCCATCTGCCCAGGAAACGCCCTTGCAGGAGTGGGATCTATGCCCTCACTTTCCGCTGTGTCCCCTGGTTCAAACCCAGCCCTGAGCAGTGGGGGTCTTGAGGCCACTCTTGGGCAACATGCCTACCCCAAGCTGGCTCACCAGGGCTCCATGCACCACCACCAGCAGGACAAGGGCAGCACTGTCCATGATCCCACCAGCTCTCCTGGCAGTGAAGAGGCTCATCACAAGACCTGCAGCCTGCTGAAGGTAAGACCAGGTGACAGAGCTCAAGGCCTGAGAACAGCACCTGCCACAGCCAGGGCAGTAGGGGACAGCGTGCCACATGGCCAAGGGGGCAGAAGGAAGGGAATGGTGTTAGTAGCAGTCCAGCTTCCAGTAGCATAGGACAGTCAGGTGACCCCCAGCAGGAGGGGAATAGTGACAGGAGTCCAGCTTCTGGTAGCAGAGGACAGCCAGGTGAACTCCAGCAGGAAAGAAATGGTGTCAGGAGCAGTCCAGCTGCTGGGAGCAGAGGGCAGCCAGGCGAACCCCAGTGGCCCAGCTTGCTCACGTCAGCAGGGACGTTCTCACACGCAAGAAGAGCTGCTTTCCCCTCCAAGGGCTCTGTCCCTTCACAGGAGGTGTCCTCAGCAGCCACGGGGCAACAGGAGGAGGCTGGGATGATGGGGGAATCACAGGCCCCTTCTGCTGACTCTGCTGGGTGCTGGAGCAAATGCCGGGAGGACTGGAGGGGCAGACGGGATGCCTCACAGCTCTGGAGACAGAGCCTGGGGACGGGCAGGCTGCCTTCTGCCCCCTCCTCAGTTTGCAGGTGGTATCTCCCTGATGCTGTGTCTCTCAAGAGGACCCCTGGACATGTCCACCCTAAAGGCCTCATTTTAATCTCATTGTGGGAGGACTCAGCCAGTGTACACACCCACTGGCTGACAGCAACTGGGTAAGGAAGGGAAGTCTTTAATTCAGGAACAACGGGCCAGCTCCCTCTGAGGCCACTGTAGTCGGGGGTGGGTAGATACTGGATCAAAACCATGGAGTGGCAGGAAGTAAGCAGGTGAAGATGGATGGGAGGAAGAAGTCTGTCAACTCGTTTGCGATAATCTTTCCTCATGAATCCACTCCAGCTCCTCAGAACAAGAGATGTCTGTGCAAGGCAGAGTGGCCAGGGCATTGCAGGCTGCAGGAAGATGACCAGGAGGACGCTTGCCCAGTCCGCCTCCCAGCTACCCCTCCTGGTTCTGAGGGCTCTCCGTGGCATGCCAGGGCCTCTGCTGCAGCCTGTGTGCTCACAGACAGGGGCCTGATCTCCATTTCCTGGCCCAGAATGACAGCTCCCTCATGCATTCCAGGGCTCCTCCAGCTCCTACACTCCAGCACTGAGATCTCTGCTCAGCTGCCCCACATAGAGGGGCCCACTTTGGCAGAGACTGCCAATATTTCCAGACCTCTGCACGCCACAGGTCAGCAATAACAGTGCAGTCAGCCAAGCACTAGAAGGGAGGGAAGGGGCCTGGGTGTGGGAGGAAGGGAGGCTCCTCAGCGGAGTCAGAAGTGGGGGTATTCTTTGTGGCCTTCCCTTAAAAGTATGCCAGAAACTATTGCTTATCCGTCTTTCTAGGGCCTTCCCAAGATTTTTAGAGAAAAGACATTTGATCAGTTAATTATAGGCTTAAAGCAATTAGTGTCTCTTCCCAGAGACACAGTGAAACATGGACAGATCAAGGAATAAAAAGCAAATCTCCAGCAGTTGTTCTCTTCCTGAGAACACTGTTACATGAAGTTGAAAAATAGCAGAAAGATGGGAAAAGAATGTAGGACTGCAGAGACGGGGTGGGAGAGAGCTGCAGGTTTCAGAGGTGAGCTCCTCCTGACCGTGTTTGAATGGCCTTCTGCAAAGGGTGGCCAGATGGACAGTGGGGTGGAAGATGACCTGCCATCTGAGGCTGACCACAGCAGCGCTCATGTGAGAGCTGCACATGGGCTAAGGCTGAAGGAGATCCAGGCTGACTCCAGGCTCCTTGGTGTGGAGCAAATGGAATGTGCCCCGGGCTGCTGCAGGCAGCTCAGTGCCCCCTAGTATTTGACTCTCAGGCTTGCCATGAGGTTCAGAGGTTAGCAGGAGCCACGGACAGGTGCATAACCAGCTGGGATCCTGCTGAAAGCCACTGTCCTGGAGAGGTGACATTGCCCTGGAGAGGTGACATTGTCCCTAAACCTGGGCAGATGGGTGCCCTTACCCCTGGTCGCAGCCTCTTGACTTCAGTGCAGCCTAATGTTTCATGCAGGGCATGAGGCATGAGAGATAAGGGGAGCAGCTTTGGAGTCACATCAATGCCAGGCTGCTCAACCCAGCTTCAGCCATGGTCTCCACAGAGGTCTTTACTTCCCGTGCACTGGGCTGTGTTTTGTCCCCAGGGATGGCTTTCAGCAGCTTAACGGTGCTTTGAAGAAAGTTCTCCATCACAACTTGCAGTCTGATGACAATGAAAAACCTTTAAATTGCAAATTTTGAGAAAGCAAGGTAGGGACAATTATTTTCCTGGTGGTACTGTCCAGCCATCCCGCTCCTAGCATCCAATGCCTTCGAGCCCCGGCTTTCCATCACCTTGTCTCCAATCTCCCTGTCCCTCTCCCTCCTTCTCAGTGTTGAGCATGGAGTCCCGCTGCACCTCGCTGTGCGTAACAGGCTTTGTTCCCTGCCCAAGGCACTGCCAGCATCTGCCCAGTCTCTAGGCAGCATCAACACCAGGGCCAAGAGATCTTCCCATCTTAGCCGTTCTTGCTTATCCATACACAGAATTAGAATATTCTAGAGAGGAGTATTTATCTGGCTACCTGACTATTTCTTCAGGTTAAATTAATTTGAAAACACTAATTACTGAATAAAATAGCAACGAACAGTAGCCACACCATTGGCTAAAATTGAGCACTCCGTTTTAAAGTGCCTAGCACTTACTGCTGCCCTCCATGCAGGAAGGCTGTAAGAATCTGGCAATGTGTCTCCTCTCAACACTGATAAGCCATGAAAATCCTGACAACTGGATAAGCAATAAAAACCTGATTGCTGGGGCTGGAGCGGTGGCTCAGTGGTTTAGGCGCTTGCCTAGCGTGAGCAAGAGCATGGGTTCAAACCCCAGCACCACATACACAACTTAGGGTTGGAACAATGAAGGCCATGTGAAAAACTAAATAAGGTTGTTTCTCTTTCTCTATCTCACTGTCCCTCTCTCTTTAAAAAATAAAACTCATTGTTTTAGTTGCTCTTCCTTATTGCTGGTAACATATAATTCTCTTAACTTTATTGACCAGGTATAGTTCTTTCTGAATTGCCTGTTCTATATTCACTCTTTTAAAGAATTGGAGGTACCACACAACTCGGATCATCTATAGCCCACTGTGTTCAGTAAGAACCTTGGCTTCATCTGCTGTGTGTGTCTGAGCACTTGCTGGGCTGGGGTGCAGCTCCATGGTAGAGTGCTTGCCCAGCATGTGCAAGGCCCTAGGTTGCACCTCAGCTTGGCAGGGGAAAGGAAAAGAAGGAAGAAAAGAGAAAAGAAACTTAGACCCAGTATTATTTTAATTTGGTTAATTAAAGAATATTCTCCTCTCCATAATATACGTAGAAAAAATGTCCTAATTCACTGTTGTTTGACCTGCCCTTCCACTGCCAGGGCTCCAATGCTGGGGTTCTGCATTTTTGCTCATCTCTGATTTCTTTATTATTATTGGCTGTGCAAGGAGCACTGAAGCTTAGAACTACTGGTGACTTTTTCTAACTTTATTTTTCCAGTATTATTGTGGTGTAAACACAATCTATGATCTTCTTCTTCTACTTGTTTTACAATTTCCTTTAATGGATTTTAAAATATAGACACAGAATCGTATGGATGCAGTAGGTGTGCAAAGCCAGGAAGGCCATGTTGGACCCCAGTGTTCGCCCCACCCAGTTGGAGGACTCTATACGCTTGTCCTCATCCCATCTCCTCCCCCACAACTTGCCTAAATTTGGGTTTCCCACCTGTTCTTCTCTTATGTTTAAAACCGTGTTTCAGTTTTTAGCAATATGTCATCTGGGGTTCCACGATCATGCGACCTGCAGAAGCGTCCCAGGGGAGGCCACTCAGTTGGTGCTCCTGGACCAGCTGTGCTGCGCCTCCTGAGCTGAGCTGCAGCTCTGGGCAGTGCGGGCCTCACCCTCCAGGTGCACACCGCTCTTTCCAGGTGTGGTTCTATGTACCATGTCCTGCAGTCCTGCACATGCCACACGTGCCAGCCTGGTTGCCACGTTTGTTCGTACTCAGGAAGGCCGTGCTGAGCCAGAGTTGATGCGCATCCTGATGCCGAAAGTGCCCTGACCCACTCCCGCCAGCAGGGAGAAGCCCGTGGGTTGGCCCCCTTCCTTTCCCACCCGCAGTGTCAGACATTGTGGCCTGTCCATCTGGTAGGTGAAATGCAAGCTCGTCTGTATGATTTCAGGCTGTGAATGTCTGCTTGGGCTTGTTGGGTCCTGCGCTCCCACTGTCTCCACATTCAAGCGGAGTTTCTTGGTAGAAACAGCTTCTGCATGGTGCGTTCCAGCGTGAGTCAGCCTCCGGTGTCTGTGCGCTCTGGTGTGTTCTTCTAACTTGTGTTGCTCATGGCAGTGTAGTTGAGCACGTGGGCCTTTCTCCAAGGTCTTCACGTCTTGTTATCAAACCGTTCCTTGTTCAAGGCCATGGACACAAGTTCCAAAGTGACCTGGAGTGACTGTCCTCTACTCCGCTGTCTTAGGTTGAGTGTAGTACGAGGGGTGGGATGGGACAGCCTCCATTTCACCTTGTCTCCCTAAGGAGAGCCAGTTGTTCAGCAAGAGTTGTTGAAGTCTGTCCTTGCCCCGCAGATCTGCAGAGCTAATTGTCTTTAATTACACTGCATGATTCCCTGGGTCTGTTTCTGAGGTTTTTGTTGTCCCCATGAGCTGACTTTTCATTCCCTACACCACTGCTATGCTGCATTGGTTTTCTCTATAACATTTTTGTACATCTTTGTTTTTTCATTCCTAGGTACTGCTTTGAGTTTCTCTTTTAAAAACTGCTGAGAAACCATTCCTTCACGCGTGGGGTGCAGCACTGTGCTTGACACTCTGCCCTGATGGCTCTGCCCAGCAAACCCAATGTCATATTGAAGTTTGGCCCTTCAGGGCCTCCGTGTAGACCTCATGACAGTGCCTTCTGTTATCTTCTGATCCCTGCACACTCATCCCGGGGCTGCCCTACCTGGCCCAGCCACCTTCCTGCAGCATGCTGCTGTCTCAGAGCTGATTCCTCATGAAAATTGCCTAGGGATCCATGTATTTAGGGTGGTTCTACATGGGTTTTCATGACCCCTGTGCCATGACCCCTGTCTTTACGTTGGATTTGGTTCGTCCACGTCCGCAGCCTTACGGGCTGCCTCATTTTCCTACCTGCATCCTTCCTTCCATGGCTTCTCCTGCGTATTCCAGTTCATCTTCCCTGCTTTGACACCTGTGGTCTCAGGGTTCACACTGCACATTGTGAGGCAGGGGAGTGGAGGGAGGAGAAAGGACTTCCTGGGGAGCATGATCCATGACCTTGACAGAGGAGGCCAGGACTGGCCAGCTGCCTGCAGGCTGGAGACTGGACGCTGGCAGTGCAGCTCCGCCCAGTGCATTGGCCTTGGACCAGGGAAGTGGAGGGGCTCTGGCTCCAAGGCTCAGGGTGCCAGGTGCCAGAGGCAGATTCCAAAGGCCAGAGAGCCTGGAGTTCTCATGTCCACGGGCCGGAGAACAGTGTGTCTGGCTCTGGAAGAGGAAGCAAGGAAGTGTCCTTCTAGCCAGAGCTTGAGATCAGGGGCAGGCACGGGCCTCGCACCTGCAAGGGCCTGGGTTCAGTCACCAGCACCACACACACATGCACACGCACACACAAAGAGTAAATAAACATTTTAAAAACTGTCATTCAAAAGGGAGCTTGGTGTGGTGGTGCACACATGTAATCCCAGCTACTTGGGAAACTGAGGCAGGAAGAAGGTAAGTTCAAGGCTAGCCCCAGCTATTTAGTAAGACCTAGCCTCAAAAAACAGAAGCATAAAAAGGGATGGGGTGCAGCTTGGTAGTAGAGCACCCCTGGGGAATCCCCAGTTCCAGTACCTTGAAAAATAAATAAAAGCACAAACAAATAAAACAGGAGTTCACCCCTCCTCTGCCTTTTGTCCTGAACAAAGCCCAGCTGATCAGATAGTGCTGCGCATGTCCAGGGCAGATTTCCCCACTCAGTCCCCGGCTCACACGCCCATTGCCTACAGAAAGACCCTCAGGCTCATACCCAGAGGCCCAGGCTTCCTAACCCAGTGCCAAATTGCTGGGCTTCCCTTTCAGCAGGGGAGGGACAGCCCAGCGCCACAGCACTGAGGGTGGCCACTGGCTTTGCCAGCTCCTGGGCTCCCTTCATCCAGTCTAGTGGCCCTCAAAACCAGCCATGGCAAGATGCTGGAAATCACGCAGTGTGTTCAGCAAAGTTCCAGAACTACAATTCCGGAACACGCGCCATCAGCCCGCCTCCCAGCTGCTTCTGTGTGACTTGCTCTGAGCCTTTTCTGTCCCTATCATCACCTACGTTGCCTGATCAGATTGCTCTCCTTCAAAATGTGTTATCTGCTCTTGATTGCTGCGAGCATCTGATATCTCTCCCTGCTCACTGCTTCATGCCCTGCAGCCTCTTTTGGAATCATTTACATGTTAATCTAATTTCTGTCTCCACTTTCATTTGTACTTTAAATATGAGATGTTAGCTAACAGTACCTCTGCATTCTCAAGACAGACAGAGCCTACTCCACGCAACCGGAGGCCCCTCAGACACTTGGGGTCAGAGTTCCCCATACAGTTTGCAGTACAGAGCTGGCGTACGGCTAGCGGCAGAGTTCTCCAGGGGAGACACTGGAAGGCAGCTCGCTAACTGTGTGAACCTCATTACTCAGCCACTGTAGCAAAACAGCGGAGATAATCACATGACGTTCCTGTGTCTCGCAGCTGGGGAGGTTTCTGTCCATGGTCACTTGGTCCCACTGCTCTGGGTCTGTGGCCAAGCAGAACATCATGGCAGGGAGCCCGTGGTGGGGCTCTGCTGAGTGGCTCAGGACAGCCAGGATGCAGAGAGAGACTGCAAGGTCCAGGGATCCAAGGTCCCCCTCAGTGGCCTCCCTATGCTCCACCTCCAGGACCATGCCGGCAGCACACTACTGCAGGGCCCAGTTCCCAGGTGTGGCAGGTGACGAGCTCCTAAGAGATGGCAGATGCTGACGTTAGCTGCTTGTAACGGTATTCTCAGTCAGGGAATTCCACCCACAAACGGAAGATGCGTGAGTACGTGCATACACATGCGTGTGTGTGTGTGTGGTCTCACGCAGGGTTGCTTCAGCATAGGCTGTGAGACCCAAGCCTCCTACCACACCGACTGCCTTCTTCACCAGCCAGTTCACGCTGGACACATTTCACCTTTTGATCAAAGGACGAGTCATCGTGTCACCTGCTCCCGGTCACATTATGCATTTCATGCTCTGCCACCCAGAAGAGAAGGGACTCAAGAGAACCAAAGTCAGCTACAAAGACAGGAGATTCTATAAAATGAATTCAGGAGCTCCGAAGAGCTATGAGACTTGAAAACTTCACATCTGAACAAATAAGCTTCAGTGCTGGCCTCTGATATTAGAAGAAACATTTTGGATCAAAAACTAAAAAGTCAACGTATTAAAATAGGAGGACCCTTTACTTCTTCACTGATCATTTAATTGAGCATAGAGAAAGATCAATTTAGAATATTACTACCAAATGCTAATGTGTGATCAAATAAGTTGAAAGAATAAGACTGAACACAAAACCAAAGACTTGAGTTTTGAATGTCTCACGTTTATGGACATGGAGTGCCACTAACTGAGCATGATACTGGCACCGTGAAAGGATTGTAAGAAGCCACAGGGACATGTGTCTCATCCCCCTTTCTCCAACGGTCACTCCTGCAGGAATTTTGGCCCTTCCAGAAGAGAACTAGCTCCAAGTAATGAAATGGACGCAGCGGAGCCCATGCACAGATGCCCGCCGGGGGAGGCTGCTGGGTGGAGTCGCCCGTATGTCATGTCACATCTGTTCAGTGCGTGGCTTAGCATCAGGATTTCTCATATCACAGGCAAATGGGCCAGAAGAATGGTGATCAGGCACTTGGAGGGAGCCTGCTCTCTGTGGCTACTGTTGGAACAGACAGAACTAGAAATCCCCAAGTCAAAAGCAGATGAGAACTGCATGTGCATAACCCCACAGGAGGGACGGAGCTTCAGGATGGACCAAATCTCTTATAAAAGGGTTTGGGGTACCTGGATGCTTCAGATTTAAAAGGCACGAGAAGGGCACATTGCATTCTTTAATGTTTTTAAGTAAGCACACACAAAGTAGGCAAGGATTTGAAGCGAGTTTCAATATTAGTTCCGCAGAACATCATTTGCCAATTTTATACCATGTGGTACATTTTTGATATCTAGCAGGACTCTGTCATCTGCAAGATGTGATGAATGCCCGTAAGTTCAAACAGCTTTAAGACAGACTCACTCCTACTAGCACAGTTCAGGTTTTGGTGACCAAATTGGTAATTATTATATCCACGAAATGGTGGAGGTGCATTTGCCTGATAACAATTTACCAGAGACAGAAAAGAAAGAATATGTAGACAACTTTTTAGGTAAATTCAATAGATATAGTCTAGTTGCCAGATAATAACATAAAGTACAAAGATCAGAGATTTGTTTAATGATGCCCGCTGTCGGAATTCTATTCTCATTTCTTGATTCAATGTTTAACTCATGTAAATAGAAAGCAAATTGCAAAGTAGGATCCACTTTTCCCACATGTTAAAATTTATGGTTGAAGTGTAATTTGTCGGGACTTGTATTGTTTCACTGATTTTACAGAAAACATCACACAAGCACTGTTGAAGAAAAGGAATGTCAGTCAACTAAACTAAAAGATGAAGACGTGCAATAAGAAAGAAGCCATGCTCCGAAATCTGGCAGTAAATTAATCATATTGAGACATGGCATCTGTCAATGAGCTCAATAAGCTTTAATTGGGAAGTAAAATTTCTAGCAGAATTTCCAATTCAGTGAGCATGTGCATACAGACATAGGAAAGAATTCTAATTTCATGGACATATAATTCTAACAAATTATGTTTAATTTAGTTAAAGCTTCAACCATGTCAGTAACAATGTCTAAAACAATTTATTTTGAGAATTATCTCCTGCAGGGCTGGGGTGTGGCTAAGTGGTAGAGCACTTGCCCAGCATGCGGGAGGCCCTGGGTTCTATCAGCACTGCAAAAAAATTCAGTAAAGAGCCATCTGCTCCCATTTGGATATTACAAGGAGCCTCTGCCCAGGTCCTTCTGATTTTGTCATCTTTTTAAACATCTCCTATCATTAGTATGCTTTTCCCCAAGAAGGAGGGCAGCATGCAACCTGGTGGGCCAGGGGTTGGCTCTTGCCTGATAATCTTGAGGCCTGAGCCTAAATCAGTCATCAAAACCACCCTGTGTCTCCTGGCAGTCAGTCTGCACCCCACACTGGCCCAGAAGACCATGGCCTGGAGACTTCTGCAGATGAACCTGGTCGGGGGAGCTTGACCTTAGTGTCCTACACCTGCTATTGAATGGCCTTGGGGTCTCCGGTTCAGGCTCCCAGGCATAAAGCTGACAGGCATATGTCTGTGTTCAGATTCCTGTAGACACAACCTCCTTTTCTGTTGAAGAGGGACTAGGAATGTGAAGAGGAGCTGGATCAGTTTCGTGATGTCCAGATGCTTCTAGACTTACATGGGGTTATGACCTGACACCCCAAGGAAAACTGAAACCCTATCACACCCATAGCTGAACCCAGCCCCACCTGAATGTGCAGAACCTTGCACTAACTTGTGGTAGCACACAAAGCCTGCTTCGTTGGGGTGGAAGGTCTCCTCTGGCTCCTCTGAGCACACATCCCTGGGCACACCGCCCTGCAGGGTGCTGTTTCCCTGGAGCCCTGGTGACTGCAGGAGCTGCCTCACCCTAGAGCTGCGGGGAGCATGGCACTGGGTCTCCCTGGCCCAAGCAAAGGTCTGGGTTAAAACTCTGAAGTATGGATCTTTCCCCTTGGAGGTCGGGCACTGCCTGACTCTCACCTTGGTAGGAAACTGCAGAGCTAACGTCACCCTCTTGAGGACAAGGGATGGGAGGGCTGGCTGCCCCCTGGCCTCACCCCTCCCACACAGCGTTACAGGGGCCGCTGTACTTTTCCTTGTCAGTCATTGTGATTGGCAGGAAGTGGCATCTCTCAGTGCTTTTGTCTTTGTGAACTGCGTCACGTGCCTATTTCCAGTTGTCTTGACCCAGGAAGCCTATGTTTGAATCCTTCCTATCCTCGGGTCATTTTGTAATCTCATTTTTGACTGGTGTGAACCATCTCGCGGGGACGTAAGTCCTCTACTGCTGTGTACAGGACAGAAGCAAAGGTCTAATGTAAGGACATGCAGTTTAAATTATCTAGAAGACAGAACTGTCGTTCTTTTAGAACATACAATAAAAACAGTGAGGCGTTGGCCTCCCAAGTCACTGTGGGCAGCAAGTGGCACAGAGGACAGCGTGGAGGGGAATCAAGAGTCTACGACCTCCCTTAAAGAGAAGGAGTGAGTCACAGCAGCCCGGGGTTTTGAGGTGCAGAGGAAGAGTCCGCAGACCTGCCTTTCAGTCTGTGCCACCAATTTTGGGGGGTACATAACACATCTGTATCTCAAGGTTTTCCTCTAAAACCTGGGGAGAGTGTCCTTGGGGTTAATCAAGGATGTAGCACAGGAGAACACTGAGCCTCTGATGGGCCTCTACCAAAGACAGCCCTAACTATCCTAATTGTGCACTTAGCTCTCCATGGGGTTGGAGCTAGCTCGTGACCAAGGTCTTCCCCCTCTCAAATGCCACCATGCTACAGCTGGAAGCTGTTGAGAAGCCAAGAGTCCGGCAGTGGCTCTCAGTGGTGCTTCCTCATACGAGCTGAACCTCCCTGAGGCAGCTGACTCAATGCAAGAGAATGGTGTGACGGAGCGCCCGCTCCACAGCAGCTTTATTTATTCCTCAGTTCCTAAATACTTATGCGACATACTTGTACCTTCATCTAATATTTTATACATGCCAAAAAGAGAGAAAATCACCTCATGTTTTTCATTAAAAAATAAATAAAAAGAAAGTCCTCAAGCGCATTTCATCTAGCTGCCTCATCATGTTGCCATTAAGCTGGCTTTCCCTGCAAGTCTCCGAGTGCCCTTGCCGCGGCTCTCTGGCTTCATATGGTTAATTTGCGGATGGTTCCAGGCAGGCTTTGTGCTCTGCACAAGAACTACGGAGCCAGCAGAGCAAAACATAAACTGCTGTTTTCCTTACTGGGAAATAATGAGCCTGAAACACAACAGGAAAGAATCCCACCATAGGCGCTAAATCCCAAACTTTCTGCCCTATCAAAAGAGGAAGATGAAGGGAAGCTGAGGAAGACAGGGCCTCCGGCATTTGAATCAGACAGGGCTCCCTACTTAGAGACCAGTGAGGTTGAAGCTCTGCTCAGGTCTGGAGAGAGGCCACCTCCTCGGACAGAGCCCCACAGTCTTGAGGACGGCCCTCAACTAACCACTTGCACTGTAGTGGAATTGCTGTTCTGCCCCAGCTTCCAGGGACCTCAGCTGAACTTTCCCTATTTTAAGGGGAGGTCACTGCTCAGAAAATGGCACAGATTTTACTCCATCAGATCAACAAATGTCATTGTACTAATCCTAAGAACAAAACGAATCTTCCCCTGTACTTCCAAGAAGGTGGGTTTTGTCCTTAAAACATGGGAAGTGCCACAGCCTCGCTCACTACATGGTTGAGAACAGTGAATCACATCACCCACATCCCTGGGACGTGGGAGAGAGTGCCAGTCAAACCCAGGAGACCTGCCCCGAC
>PVKS010020925.1:0-36148 GCA_004027875.1 Aplodontia rufa | reverse complement strand
TCACTCTGCCCGCTAAGCCATGGGTAGCAGCAATGGCCCCTTGCTGGGGGGCTAGCTTCTCCAAGAGGGGGCCTATTCTCTGCCTGACTCCGCGAGCTCCTGCCTGTCCCAGCGCCAGCTCTGGAAGCAGATCCTAGGTCTTAGTTTCCTCATCTGTGATGTGGTGCAGGGGTGGAGTCTCAGTGAAGTAGGGGACAGAGATGGGAGTGAGGGTCTGCAAATGTCAGCAGTTCCAGCCCCCTCCTCACTTTCTTTCCTACTGCCCAGGAGTTGGGTTCCAAGAAGGTCAAGCCCTTGTCTGGGGGCTCTTGGGAACACTTGTCCTTGGCCCATCTGGATTTCGGTGATAGCATTCCTGGTGTGATTTTCACACCCCATCCTCTGGGAACAGGAAAAGGACAAAGAGACCAAAAGAATAGCAGAGGGCTGGAGTGGTGCCCCAGCAGTCATGGCGCTTGTCTCACATGCGCAAGGACACAGATTCAAAACCCAGCACCACGTACACAATGAAATGTTGGAGCAACAAAGGCCACATGAAAAACTAAATAAAATTGGTTTTCTCTCTCTCTCACTATCTCTCTCTCTCTTTAAAGAAAGGACAGTGAGAGAGAAAGAGAGAATCAATATTATTTTTAGTTTTTCATGTGGCTTTCGTTGCTCCAACACTTGTTTGCGTACATGGTGCTGGGGCTTGAACTGGCATCTTTGCACATGCCAGGCAAGCACTGTAACTGCAGAGCCACTGCTCCAGCCCCGCCCCCTCTTAAAAAAAAATATCCTCTCAGCCCTGGGGTATGAGGAGCCAGCAAGACCCCATGGGCCACTTCCACCACCTGGCGACCCCACCCCAGCCCACCCCATTTCCTCCCTTGCTACCAGCTTCCTACCTTTCTCTTGGTCCTGTCGCTTCTCTTTCCTATATTCCATTCCTCTTCTCCTTCCCCTCCTCCGTCATCTAGGGACACCCCCAGCCCCGCGCACACACCCCCACTGTGCAGACCCTATGGCTTCCTAACAGGCAGTGGTAGAAGTGTGGGGTGTGCCACGTCCCTTTCACAGCAGGCAGGGCCAGCCCTGGTGTTCCTACCCCCTGGCCTTTACCACAGGGCCCAAGAAATTCTTCCAGACCTATCAGGCCCCTATTAAAGAGAAATGTGGCTCCTGGGACTCAGCTAGGAGTCCCCAAGGATGGACAGCCCTCCCTGCCCCCATCCTCTACCACATCCTCAGTCTAGTCCTCTGTGGAACAGGGAGACATTAGGCAGCACCCTTGCTGTACCCAGCAACCAGTGACAGGTACAGAAATGCAGGCAACACTGATGTAGATGGAACCCCCAGAGTTCCACACAGACACGCACAGAGGTGCCGAGGTGCAGCGCTGAGCTGTGTAAGCGTGAACTCTCATAGCCATGTGCACCAGGCACAGATCCATGCACCAGCGGAAGCTGCGTCCCCGTGGGAACAGCTGTGTGCATAAAGAGGAACATCGTCCCTGTGAGAACCACGCCCAGACACAAGTATGACAATTGTGCTAGGCATGATGCTTACTCGATGAGGATGTTCACTCAGAAACCTCGGTATATGGCCAGGCGTGGTGGCGCAGGCCTGTAATCCCAGTGGTCAGGAGGCTGAGGCAGGAGGATCGCAAATTCAAACCAGCCTCAGCAACTTAGGCCCTAAGCAACCTAACAAGACCCAGTCTCCAAAAATAAATAAATAAATAAATATAAACAATAATAAAATAAAAGGACTGGCCACTGAAGTGGCTCAGTGGTTAAGCACCTCTGGGTTCAATCCCCTGTACCCAAACGCCCCCCCCCAAATAAAAGAAGAAAGCAAAAATCTCGTATGTATCCAGAGGGACAGACATATTGACAGATATTGACAGCATGCAGCTCTAGATGCATATCCTTAGATATGCACACAGAGACAGAAGTGCAGCATGTGTGATCCTGGGTGCACACAGGGATGGCTACACATGCAAAGAAGCAGATATGAATGCGCACCAAAGAGTAGTCACACAAGAGCACATCCACACTCAGAACAGACCTGTCACACCCAGAGACTAGAACACTTGGTGCTTGTTGTACAGATGTTGAGGTGATTTATGTACCCAGGAAAGAGCATGCCCAGGCAATGACAATTGTACACCCAGAGATAGGGGCACACGTGTGTGCAGCAACAGAAAGGGCCACACATGGCATACGTCCCCCTCCCTTGGGTGGCTTACTCACAACCTCATAGAGCTCACGCCCCTTCAGAGAGATCCCCCGTCCCTCCTAGCTTCAGGTACTGCAGAGCCAGCCATAGAGAGGGGGTCCTCTTACCCCCAGAGATGCCCTGGAAGCTTAAGAGTGTGTCCTCAGAGCTCAACCCATGGGAGTTGGCACAACAGGGCCCTGACAGACACCCAGATGCCCAGGGTTGTCGTTGACTGTTGTGGGTGGCTTGGGCACACCCTAATGGCCCTTCCAGGTGGCAGCCTTTGTTCCTTCTCTACCACCTCCCCCTGGGACCAGGAGAGAAGTCTTGACCAGGCTGCTGATTGGAGGGAAGGGCAGTCAGGCAGCAGGAAGCCCCTACCCAGAGGTGATTTCAAGGAGAGAAGGATTAAATGAATAATATAAGAAGACCTGAGGTCTGTGTAGCATCTGGAGTTCACACAGCTGGAACGTAGGATAAGACAAAGCACACCTCCCCTTTGTGCGGCGCCCTCCCATGTGCCCCCACACCTCCACCTATTCTGTCCCCAGAATGCCCAACAGGTAGAAGCCACTCCCCTCATTTCACAGAGGAGGACAGAGGCCTGGAGCGGCCAAGTGACTTGTTCTAGGTCACACTGCTAGTAACACCCAGAGTTGCAATTTGAGTCCATGTGTTCTTGGTTCTAGGAACTCGCTTAGCTACCACATGAGACCATCTTGGACTCCATTGGGAAGAGGCTATGGTCTGAATATTTGTGTCTCCCCAAAATTCACATGGTGAAATCCTAACCCCGCAGGCAATGGTATTAGGTGGGGACTTTGGGGAGAACCATTAAGATTAGTACCCTGATTAAGTGACCGCAGAGAGACCCCTGCCCCTTCCACCAGGTGAGGACACAACCAAGAAATAAGCCCTCACAGATGCCTTGACCTTGGACTTTGAGCCTCTTGAACTCTGAGGAAATAAGAGTCTGTTTAAAAGCCACCCAGGCTGTAGAATTTTATTATAGTGGCCTAGATAGGATGAGACAGCAGTGTTAAAACATCCCCAACCTTTTTTTTTTTTTTAACTTTGAGATAGGGTCTCACTAAGTTGCAGAGGCTACCCTTGAACTTGCGATCTTCTTGCCTCAGCCTCCCAAGTCTGGGATTTACTGTGCCACCATGCCCAGTTTAGCTGTGTACCTCAAGCAGTTCAATCCATAAATGGCCACAGGTTGCCCTTCTCTCTGCCCCATCTTCCTGTGGTGGGCTCTTACTCAGCCTTTAAAACATTTGTCACCTCTTCCAGGGCGTTGTCCTGACCTCATCCAAGCTGGTGTAGTACCTCCTCTCTGGGCGAAGCTCAGCGGAGACAACTCCTGCCCTCTGGTTTCTGAGGCCACCTTCTGTCCTCTGGAGTTTCACCCAGCGCCCTGTGCAAGCAACCCAGGCTCGGCACAGAATTTGCAGGGAAGTGAGAGAAATGCTAGTGGCCAGATGTGCTGCTCAATATGGGCCGTGGGCTGGGAAGGGGTCCTGAAGGACTTGGGATTTCATCCTGAGCCGGGGAGGGACGTGGTTCCATTAGCATTCTGGAAAGATTAGAAAGTGGTTTGGGTGCGGACAGGGAGCAGGCAAGGGCAGGGACATAAGCCAGGCAGGCAGCTGTTGTAATGCTGCAGGAGAGATGGCGAGCTTGGGTGGCCCTGGCTTTGGAAGTCATTCAGAGGCACAAGTGTGGGTATGGCTGGGGGGAAGGGAAGTGAGACAGTCCCCTACATGTGTATCTTGCAGGGTTGGTTGAGCTGCAACCTGAAATAGGAAGCTCCAGAGACACAAGTTAGGTGTTATGGGTGTTGGAGAGCTCAGTCGCAGAGCTATTGATCTTGGGGGGACCCAAGGGCCACTGTGTGGTTACAGGGGGTGGGGTGTAATTGATGAGGCTGTGTGAGAGTGCCAGAAAGACAGGGACACATTCTAGGGAATGTGACAAATGTTTCAGAGGCGGGGTGACTGGGGTAGTAAGTGCAGGGTATAGTCACAATGAGAATGACAGCCTTTTATTGTGGGTGACTCAGTGGTTGCTGTCATGGCCCGCCGTCATCCCTGGCATTCTGCACTCCCTCTGTACATACATCCCTGGAATTCTGCCTCTGCTTTGGGCCTGCACAGGTGGGCTGGACATGCCTGAGAGAGAGCTCCCCTGTGCGGCCTGCAGTCAGTGGCAACTGGCAGTTGGTACAGGAGCACTGGTTCCCACCCCTCTGGAGGGCATTGTCAATGCTGTCTCCTGGAGGTGCCTCTGGGCCCCATCTCCCACAGTGATTATCAGCCCAGTCACACAGCCTGAGTGCCCCCATCCCCGCCACCCATGCTGTCTGATCCTTCCCTATGCTGCTTGAGATCACCTCCCAGACTTCCTGTCACAGGGTCTTCCATGGAGGAACTCACTCCAAGACCCCAGTGCCTGTCTGATAGGGGAGGTTGGTAGCCTGCAGTGTGGCCCTGGCAGGGGCTGGGTGGCCTCTTTCCCTTGCCCTTCTCTCAGATGTGCAGTAGGTAGTTGTGTTTAAGAGAAGCTGGAGCCCTCGGACTGCCCGGAACAGTTGAGCCTTTCTTTCCCGCCTCAAGGCCCACAGGTGAGCCGACCCCTCAGGCTGGCCAGTCCTGATGCTCCTCCCTGAATACCTTCCAGGTGGCCTCCTGTGCTGGCACTCCAGGGCTCCCTGGGGACTTGCTGGCAGAAGGATGGGCCAGAGGCAGCATGTGGCCTGGGAGATGGACATCCAGGTTCCTCTAGGGTAAACATAAAGTGCACTTATTGGTTCACATGGCTGGGCTGGCTGAGACATCCCCTTACAGGATCTCATTCAATCCTCCCCACAAACTGCAGGTGGCTACTGCCACCCCTCCTTCCCCAGCGAGGAAGCCGGGCCTCCAAGAACCCAGGTCACTTTCCCAGGCCCCCTCAGCCAGGCAGCTGTAGAGCCAGGATTCAGACCTCAGTCTGTCAGAAACCAGAGCCCAGGGACCTCCCTGGGAAGGCAGACATGTGCCATGTGTCCCTCCAGAGCCCCTGGGCCTGGCCAGGCTCTGCAGAGGTGGAGCTTAGAAATGCATGGCAGACTGAACTGAACTACACAGACAGACTCCAGAGGGGGAAAAGGCCATTTCCTATAGGGCACAGAGCCTCGAGAGCACTTCCACAGCCCCGGCTCCTAGCCCAGGGCCTGACTCTGGGCACAGTGATGTTCAAGCAAGGCTTGTGGATCAGGGAAGGAAACAATATTTAATATTTGTGGCCATAATTTCCACTGTGGTCCAGAGCCATTTTTGTGTTAGAAATTGCACAAAACAACTCAAGTTCCAGTTCTGCTATTGCTGCAGCATTCTCCCGTCAGAGAGACCTTCTCTTGTCTTCTCTCCTGCTCTCCTCCTCCTCCCTCCTTTTGCACTTAGTTTTCACATCTGAAGGAAGCTCGTCCCATTTGGCTCCCTCGGGGGTGGGGAATGGGAGCAACAGCTAGCGCCTGCTGTGTGCTTTAGCGCACATTCTCTTTGCACAACAGTCCTAGGGGTGGAGCTGAATGGCCCCACTGGACTATGAGAAGAACAAGACCCACATGAGTTAAATGACTTGTTCAAGGTCACCTGTCAAGTTATAGGCTGAACTGGGATTGATCCCAGATCTGCCTGGCCCTGAAAATTAGGCCCTTTCTCTACCACCCAATTTCCTTCTAGGCCTAAGCAGCTTCTCTTCTTGACAGTCTTGCCAGTGCAGATCTCAGAACGTGTCAACCTGGTGACACTAGATCCGTCACCTTAGAGTGGAGTGAAGGGAGCACCTGGGATCAGCTTACTAATTCGAGGGGCCTATGAATTATTTACTCCACCATTAATTTGGAGGCCCCTTCAGCCTTCCCTCTCTATCCCCTGCTCCAGACCCTCGGATCCTGGCCCACCTGAGCTCTGCTGCCCCACACGGAACCCTGGTGAGGAGATGCTGGCAGAGCTGGGGTCCTGTCTGCTGCTGGCTGTGGCACTAGTGGGCCCAGGCCCCAGGGCCCAGGCCATGAAAGGTAGGAGCACCTGGAGATATCAGAAGCAGGAGTGGGAGGCAGGCAGAGCCAGGGTCTCCGGAGCTTCTATGTGGGAAGGCAGAAAGCAGGAGTCCCTTTTAATGGGGCTGGCTGAACTGAGTCTGTTTTTGTTTCTGAGATGGGGAAGAGAGTATTTATTAGTGCCTGCTGCCTACAGGATTCTTTACATTTATGATTGCATTTCATCTTCACAACAGGCTTCAAGGTAGGCGTTAGTCCCCCACTTACAAGGAACTGAGGGTGAGCTAGGTTAAGAGACCCATCCAGGGCCACATGGTCATTAAGGGTGAAGCAAATGGCCCGGAGAACTATTAAGGTCTCTGCTCTCCCAAGAGCCTGCTGCCTTCCTCCTGCCACTCATGGGTGTCAATGTTCCTTGTCATGCCAGTCAGTGTCCCCTGAGTGCTGGCTCTGTTCTGAGCACTATTGGGCCTTGTTTTCTGTGTTCCGTGGGCAGCCCATCTTCTGGCAGGGAAATTACAGCCCTTTTGGGGGATGCTTTACCCCCCCCCCATACCTGGAAAGGAGTCCCCTTTCCAGGAGTTCCTGGAAAAGTAAGGGTCCCTTTTCTCTTTTTCTGCCTGAGAACATCTGGCTCACCCTTCAAGCTTAGGTCGAATGACACCTTTCCTGTGAAGCCACCCACATCCCTCCCATCAGCCTCAGATGCTTTCTGGCTGGGACTCCCAGAACCCACAGCCTGCACTGCAGTTCCAGGTGGTTCTGACCCTCCAAGCTTTGCTCTTTTGTGAAGCTCGGGTGATAAAATTTCACCCTTCTGCCACGGATGCATGGAGCGGGGGAGCTCAGTAAACTGTCATCAGTACTCCCTTTTCCTCAGGCTCAAAGGGGCTCAGTTGCTCCATTGCTGGCAGAGAGGAACAGGCACCCAAATGTCTCAGCTAATGCCTGGGTGGCAGGAGGAGTTACTTGTTCCTATTTTTCCAGTCACCAGGGCTTTAGTGGCCTTGGAGTGACCCTAGGCTTCAGCATGCCTGGCTGGGTCCTGGTAGACAAGGTCTCTAACTTGTGCTGGTGCCTGGGGCCACCCGGGCTACAGGAGTTCTACTCTGATACTCTCATGGCCTTTCCTCGCCTACGGGCAGGACTGGGGGAAGGACAGGACAGGAAATGGGCAAAATATACCTCCATACTCTTGCCGTAAAGGCACACACCAGACACTACTCTTGGTGCTGGCCTGCCCAGAGGCCAAGCAGGGAGCCAACAATGTGACCCCGGTATGCATCTGTGCAGCCAGCTCATGACCCCCCAGCAAGGAAGGCAGCAGCACCCCCGTTTCACAGGCGTGTGACTGAGGCACATGGAGGTTAAGAGATCGTGCCGTTTTCTCCGGCAGCCTTCCCAACTAACAAAACTTTCTCATTCTTCCTTGTCAGACTCAAATATCATCTTCCCTGTGCATCTTGTCCTTCTCCTAATAACTGTTGTCCCCAGAAAAATTGGCTTCCCTCCCTCGGGACCTCAGAGCTCTGTGTGGCCACATCCCAACCACACTGTGGCTTCATCTCATTTGCCTGAGTCTCCATCCCCACTCCATGCCCTCCACGAGCTGCCCAGGAAAGGGGCATTCGGCTCCAACACAAACCTGGTGCGGGGCATGCACTGGGTGGGTGCATCTCTCCTTTGCGGACTTTTGTCAAGTGTATTCTTCAGGACACCTTTGGTTACAAGAGACAGAAACCCAACCTGGGTGAGCTTAAGCAAAACCAAGCAGCACTGGGTCTGCAACCAGGGAGGCAGGGATATAGCTGAGCCACGTGCAGGGAAGCCAGCAGCCAAGGCCTCTTGGTCCCAGGGCCAGTCTCACTTTTCACATGGTTCTTGCCCTCTGCCAGCAGATTTCCATAAGCCCCAAGCCTGGTCCCACTCAGGGCTCCCACTCCTAGCCTAGGGACTAGAAAGGGAAGGAATCCCATCCAGACGTTCTGAGCAGAACTCTGGCCTAGCCTGGAGCACAGTGGCTCTGGTGGTGGGCCCCCAGGATGGCCCGGCTAGGCTCAGGGCAAGGAAGGGGACCTGCATCTAAAAGAGGGGAGTGGTTGCAAGAGGTGGAGCGCCCGGTGCTGAGCAGACCAAAGCAATAGATGGCAGCTACAGTAGACAGCCTCCCTTCTGGGGCTGTTTCCTCGTCCATAAAATGGAGTCAATGACACCTGCCCTACCTCTTTCATGGGTTGCGGTGAGCAGTTCATGAAATCATGCATTCTGCAAGTAGACACCAAGCCACGACCTTGTGTCAGGGCTCCAGATGCAGCCAGGAACAAAAGGGACCACAATCAGCAATTAGAAACAATGATATTGCAGCCTTTGAAGGTAAATGGATGGCGATGGAAGAAATCACACTGAGTGAAGTTAGCCAAACCCAGAGACTCAGGGGTCGAATGTCTTCACTCATCTGTGGAGGCTGGAGCTAAACCCAGGCCTGTGTGAAAGGTGGTCAACCTCTTTGTATTAGACCCAACAAAGGCGTAGCAACACATAATCTAGGGCAACCATAGATATGTAGCCCTGGGTGGGGGAAGTGGGGGAAGGAAGAGGGAGGGAGAATAGGGAGGGATCCAGGGAGACAACAACACGTAGCGTACTCTTTACCCCCTTGAGAATCCAAATAATACTTATGAAATCATTTAATTTTGGAAAATTTACAACTTAAGCGTTTATATTGCTTGTAGGGGTGAAACACAGAAGAATCGAGAGACTGGGGTGTGGGCAATGTGGGGGTAATTCTGTTTTAAGAACATATGCATATCATACTGTTACTTTATGTGCATTTATGATTGTGCAATAACTCAAATTCTTAATAAAAATTTTTTAAAAAAGAAAAAACATAAGGGACCACAATCCTTGCTCTCATGAAGCTTCCATTTTTATGGCGGGAGACTAGCAATGAACTAAGTAAGTAAATAAGTGCAGTATGTTAATGTAATGAATACTGCGAAGAAAGTACCGCACTAACGGGGAGCAGGCTGAGGAGTGGGAGGGGTCTTCACTCCGAATAGGGTGATAAAAGCCATAACTAAATTTGAATTACAAAACATTTTGACTATAGCTATCTTTTCCCTTTTTTTTTTTTCAGGGCTGAGGATTGAACTCGGGCCTTGTGCTCATTGCACCCGTTCTAGGCAAGCGCTCTGCCACTGAGCTAAATCCCCAACCCCTTACAAAACATTTTGAACATATGCAAAGTAGAGAAAAATTGTATAATAAGTCGCTACCCCCCCCCATCAACCAACTTCAGCCATTAACATTCTGCCTTTCTTGTTTCTTCTATTCCACCCCACTTGCATTTTGAGGGTTCTAGAGGATTTTTAAGCTTATTTCAGATATCAGATTTCATATATAAATATGTCAGAATATGCCTCTGAGAAAGACATAAAACTATACATATAACCCTGATATCGTTATAATGGAATACTTCCTTTAATTTTGTCCAATATTTGGTTCATGCTCAGTTTTCCCCAATTATTCCCCAAAGAAGTCTTTTAACAATTGAATTGTTGAAACAGAATCCAGAAAAATGTTCATGCCTTGTACTTGGTTGATGTTTGACTCTTTTAACATGATTGTGCCCCCAAATACCTGGGTTATTTATCTTACAGGATTTCCTACATTCTGGACCTGGCTTAATGTGTATCCCTGCAGTGTCACTAACAATGATTCTCTAGGCCAAGTGTGCATGTTGTCCTAGCTAACTCAGGAGGGCTGCGTGGGCAGGGAGCCTGGGCACTGTGTTTAAGTCCAGCTTGGTCTGTGAGTGAAACCCAAGGAAAGGGATCAAGTAACCCTTTAAAAATTTTTTTCCTCTAGGGCTGGAGATGCAACTTAGTGGTAGAGCACTTGCTTAGCATATATGAGGTTCTGGATTCAATCCCTAGCACCCCCTCAAAAAAATCCCCCTCCATTTCCCCATTTCACTCTAACTTGTAGATAGATCCAGAGACCTCATTGGATTTAGGTTCCTTTATTTTTTCTCTGAGAAGACTTTATAAGTGATGGTGTGTGTGTATTATATATTATCCAATGTCCCATTTTTTTTAAGAGAGATGGACAGTGAGACAGAGAGAGAGAATCAACTTTATTTAGTTTTTCACGTGGCTTTCATTGCTCGGAGACTTCGTTGTGCATATGATGCTGGAGTTTGAACATGTACTCGCACATGCCAGGCAAGCGCTGTAACTGCTGAGCCACTGCTCCAGCTCTCCAGTGCCCCATCTTGACAATAAGATTTGTTAGTGGGGGGGCTGGAGCGGTGGCTTGGTGGTTACGGCGCTTGCCCAGCGTGCGAGAGTACACGGGTTCAAACCCCAGCACCCACGTACCCAACTAAGTGTCAGAGCAAGGAAAGCCATGTTCTGAAATTCAGTGCATATAGGAATGGCAAAGTAGAAAGTTAATTTCTTTCCCTATTTATCAATTTTCAAAAAAATGAATTAGTGTCTCAGCGATCTCTAAAAGAAACCAATGTTTATTTTTAATTTATTTTGCATTGCATTATGAATTCATGAGTTTTTATATATTTGATGTTTAATCTACTATAATTATTATTTTTTGATGCTCAAATTGTACCTTCTTAAGCTTTCAGGTGGGCTCCTATGTCCTTTCACACGATCCCATCAGTCTTTGGCACCTGCTTTGCTATTTTGCATGAAGCTATCCAAATATATTTTGCATGTTTCTTGTACTGGACCTGGTGCCAGCCATTTCTCTAAGGAGCTGTAGTTCAACTGGGCATAAGAATCTTAATCTAAAGCCTAGGGGTATAAAACACTATTGAAATATTGCTTCTAGGCCTGCTTAATGAACAAAGATAGACAAATTTTTTTAGAAATAAAAATAAACTCTAAGTTCAAATTGATATTTTCAATTCATATTAAGAATGAGTTTTGGGCTGGAGCGGTGGCTCAGCGGTTACGGCACTTGCCTGTCATGTGTGAGTATGCAGGTTCAAACCCCAGCACCACGTACAACAAGGAAGTGACTGAGCAATGAAGGCTAGATGAAAAACTAAATAAAATTGATTTTCTCTTTCTCTCTTTCTTGCCATCTCTCTCTTTAAAAAAAGTGAAAAAAAGAATATGAGTTTTAATTTTTTATTGTATATGACATTTGTATCTCTCATCTCCTACACTGAAAATTTTGGCTTGTATTGATATTAGTATACTTATTTTCTTTGTTCCAAAATGTATAATATTTATAATAATATTTAATATTATTACTAATAATTAAGACTACTGAATATTGTTTAAGAATTCTTTGTGGTTCAATTTAACCTTAGGAGATACGCTCTTTTTTTTTTTTTTTTAAAGAGGGACAGTGAGAGAGACAGAGAGAGGGAGAGAGAGAGAAAGAAAGAGAAAATCAATTTTATTTTGTTTTTCATATGGCTTTCGTTGTTCCAATACTTCGGTGTGGGGGTTTGAACCTGTGTCCTTGTGTATGCCAAGCAAGTGACATAATTGCTGAGCCACTGCTCCATCCCCTAAATACAGTATTTTAAGTCATTTGTAATCAGTTTTTCCATGTGATTATGTCTCCAACTTGACACATTGTTTGGTTTGTTTCAGGTGCAGATATTTAGAGGTTTAATTAAATTTTTTTCTTTTTTGGAGAGGCAGGTACTCTCTCTTGCTATCCTTCTCTCTTAAAAAATAAAGTGAAAAGAAGAATATGAGTTCTGGGGATTAAAACCCAAAGATGCTTAACCTCTGAGCCACACCCCTAGCCCTTTTTATTTTTTATTCTGAGATAGGGTCTTGCTAAGTTGCTTAGGGCTTCCCTCGGTTGCTGAGGCTGGCTTTGAACTTACAATCCTCCTGCCTCAGCCTCCTGAGCTGCTGGGATTACAAGCATGTATCATGATGCCCAGCTTAAAATTTTTTTGATCTTTTAAAACTATATAAAATATTTAGGTGATAACAGCGTCAGAATCATGGAACAAGGAGTGTGTTAAGAGGTCTCACAGTCGAGCCTGCTTCCTCCCTTTTGTATTCATCCCCCCGACACTGGAATTGTTCTTATTCCTTTCCTTTTTTAAATATAAGTACCTGTGAGCATGCACTGTTATCATTGCAATAGACTGCACATGTTCACTGAAAGCATTGTTATTAATTTTTAAATTGCTGACAGCATAGACCCAGCTCTGACACATGGTGATGTTTTATCCAAGGTTGGAGGCCCAGCCCTAACACTTGCTTTCTGTTCTTCACGGCACTTATTGTCATTTCATAGGCTCTATAATTTGCTTATGTTTATTTACTTTTTTAAAAAAGTGAGAGAATCAATTTTATTTTTTCATCTGGTTTTCGTTGCTGTGACAGTTATGTATGCAGTGCTGGGGTTCGAACCTGGGTCCTCATGCATGCCAGGGTGGCGCAATACCACTGAGCCATTGCTCCAGCTCCTCCCCAGCCCTTTTTATATATGATTTTGAGTCAGAATCTCATTAAGTTGCCTAGGACCTTGCTAAGTTGCTGAAGCTGGCCTTGAACTTGCAATCCTCCTGCCTCAGTCTCCGGAGCCACTGGGATTAGAGGTGTGCATCACCGCACCCGGCTAGTTTATGTTTATTTTCTATCTTCCCCACCAGAATGTAAGTTCTTTTAGGGCAGGGCTTTTTGTCTGTTTTGTTCCTGCTATAACCCCAACATCTAGAACAATACCCCAACATTCAAACAATTTTTGTTCAATAAGTAAAAGAATGCTTCATAGGTATTTGAAAAATAAGTAAACTCATGACCAAATACATGAATACATGGATTGATGTGGGGCACAGCCTGTGCTGTGACCGATTTTGTAGCTGGGCCACCATCCTTGCTGCACATATCCAAGACCCACCACAGACTCAGTTGTCCTTCTCTCTTGCCCCAGGTGTCAAGTGTGGGGGTGTGCTCTCAGCACCTTCTGGAAACTTCTCCAGCCCCAACTTCCCAAGACTGTACCCCTACAACACAGAGTGCAACTGGCTGATTGTGGTGGCTGAGGGGTCCTCTGTGCTGCTCACCTTCCATGTCTTTGACCTGGAGTACCATGACACCTGCGGCTTCGACTTCCTGGAGATCTACAACGGGGCCTCCGGAGACAAGGGCAACCTGCTGGGGAGGTTCTGTGGCCAGGTGCCCCCACCGCCCTTCACCTCCTCCTGGCATGTCATGACTGTTGTCTTCCATTCAGACAAGCATGTGGCCAGCCGCGGCTTTTCCGCAGGTTACCAGAAAGGTCAACGGGGGTTGGTGGTGGGGAGGCTGGCCCTGGGCTGGAGGTGGGCGGAGGGCAGTGGGACTCTGGTGAGCTGCAGGCAGTACCTTAGTGTGGAGGCTGCTCCGTGACCTTTGACCTGTTCTCATGCACAGCTGTGGTCTGGTGGTAATGGGCTCTCAGCTCTGTGGCAGCCCTCCCATGCCTCTGTTACTTTTGGTGTCCCCCTCATTGCATGCAGGAACGAGGCCTGTGTGCTCTTCTGCCTGTCCTCCCTATTCCACGTCATTGCACCAAGATGCAGGCGCCACCACTGCTGCTACTGCTGTGGGTGCTCTGCAACATCCCGCTCCTTCCTGTGCAGGGAAGCCTGGGGTCCAGGGCAGGTCCATGTGGGGCTGTGTGCACCAATGAAATGACCTTCCTCTCAGGACCTCTCCTCGAACTGCGCCCCCCATGTGGGGTTTCCACCTCCTCGCTCGCTCAGGCAGGCTAGTCACTTTGCTCCTCACGCCTTTCTCCTGACTCCTTCCTCCTGACCCCAGGCTTCTGTGCAGACCCAGAGGCCTCCCGTCTCCCAAGGCCAAGACCAAAGGCTCTGTCAGGTCAGCCCAAACAACAGACATCCACAGCAGCTCCAATCCACAGGGTCCTCTCACAGCAACACTGGGGACTTGGGTGGGACATCCAGTCCCTGCTAAATTTAGAGGCACAGAAACTGTGAATACTAAAACTCAAGAATCTTGGACTGTCATCCTCCCAACCTCTGTGTCTCTGATGGTTTTTGCTGAAGTTTCCATAGGTCACCTGAGCCCAGCAGCCCTCGTCCTGGACTCTGGGAGCTGGTGTGTAAAACAACAACTCCCTTGTAAATTGTGACATTAGGTCATTGGGTGACAGCAACCGTGTGCTCTCCCAGGCTAGAGTTCCTAGTGGGGCTCCAAGCTCCCTCGCCACACCTCCCCTGCCTGTCTCCTTCCTGATTCCCACATGTGCTCCCCAGATCTCTCACATTAACTCCTTGCTCAGAGCTTTGTTCCAGGGTCTACCTGAGTGAAGCCAAACTCAGGTGAGTTACTTAACCGCTCTGCACTGTAATCTGGGGGAAAAACAAACGCCCCGTAGGGTTACTGTGGAAATTTAAAGAGGTTCAGTAGATGCTGAGCGCTGGGCCTATGTCTGCCATATACCAAGCTCTCAGTGGGTGGTGATGAGGTTCCCATGACATCCCTGTGGGAGCACATTTGTGGGCATCTGTTTCCCAAAGGAGGAGGTCAGGAGCTGTGGGGAGGGAAATTCAGTTCCAGTGGGCTTACTTGCAGATGTGTGTGGCGGTGTCCTGACTGGCCTCTCAGGGGTCCTCACCAGCCCTGAGTACCCCAACAACTACCCCAACAATGTGGAATGCCGCTGGGTGATCCGGGCCGCTGGGTCTGCCACCATCAAGCTGGTATTTGTGGACTTCCAGGTGGAGGGCAACGAGGACTGCTCCTATGACTATGTGTCTGTGCTTGGGGGACCTGGCCCCACCCACGGGCACCATTTCTGTGGTGGCACCAGGCCCCCCACCCTGGTGTCACTGGGCCACGAGCTGCAAGTGGTCTTCAAGTCTGACTTTAACATTGGAGGCCGGGGCTTCAAGGCCCACTACTTCTCAGGTAAGAGGAGTGCCACCCTGACCTCGCCTCCCCATCTGCCTGTGTGGGCCACACTTCCTGTCCCCTTAGGGCCTTGGGCTTTCTGAACTCTCTGGAATGCTCTAGCATGCACTTCGTGAACCATTACAATTGGAATAGAAGTCTCAAGTTTTCAGCTTAAAGCAAACTTCAGGATCAGCTGTCTGGTTTGCTGGCCATGGTGCCCACACCTGCCAGGGTGGTTCCTGTAGGGCCCCTTCAGTTCCCACTGCCTGAGCTGTCACTGCAGAGGGGACTTTGCTACCCTCCTCCCCATTGCTCCTGCCACCCCACTCTCTCTAACCCAGGAGAATGCCAGGAGGTGTACATGGCCGTACGCGGCAACTTCTCTAGCCCCCAGTATCCCAGCTCCTACCCCAACAACATCTGGTGCCACTGGACCATCCGCCTGCCTCCTGGCTACCGGGTCAAGGTGTTCTTCCTGGATCTGGACCTGGAGGGGCCCAACAGCCTGACCAGGACCTGTGACTTCGACCATCTGGCAGCATTTGATGGGGCCAATGAGGAGGCACCTCTGCTGGGAGACTGGTGTGGCCACCATCTGCCACCACCCATCACCTCGAGCCAGAATCAGCTCCTGCTTCTGCTGCACACGGACCGCAGCAGCACTGGCAGGGGCTTCTCTGTGGCCTACATTGGAGGTCAGTCGGGGTCAAGGGTGTGGGTGCTCTTGTGGGGGAAGGTGAGACTTTGAGGCCCAGCTCTGTGCAGCCTCCTTCCTCCATCCTGCCAGCTTGTCCTCATCCCGTGGGGGTCTCCTCCAGCCCCTTCTTGGTTGACCACACCAATGCCAATTCCTGGAACCTTGATACCATTCAAGGCTGACCCTTGCTTCTTTCTACTATTATCTACTTTCTCCTTCTTCAGTCTGAACTCCATGATTACTAACTTCTCCTCACCTGGCCCCTTCTTCCATGGAGCCCTGGCCTCTCTCTTACTGTGACCGATCCCCTGTATCCGGAGGTAATACAAAAAATATGGCAGTATCATTTGTGAAATAATTGGTAGAGCCATGGAGATGCCCACCAGCCCTGCCTGTATCATTTTGAAATACTTACTGAACAAATGGCACACATTTTTCCTTCCACAAAAAGAAGCCTGGAAAAAAAGAGAGAGAGAGAAGAAGTCTGGAACTAGGTAGCAACCTACTGATTCAGGAACCCAACACTATTCAAGTGGTATTTCTGGGATATTCAGCCTCATGGCTGCAACACGGCTGCCACAAGTATGATGCCAGATATCATGTCCATGTTCAAGGTTGGAAAAGGGTAGGAGAGGTGCCAGCCACATATCCCAGGAAATCAAAAGCTTTTCCAGAAATTCTCACAAGACTTTTTCTTGTGTCTCATTGGTTTGAACTCAGTCAGAAGGCCACACAGTCCTGCAGAGAAAGATGGAGAAGCTGGTATCAGGGTTGGTTGATTTGTTGGTGAAGGAGGCCACTGGCTTTCCCCTTTCCTTACAACCCTCCACTGGGTCATAGACCCAGAAATGCGTGCACTCTGGACCCATGACATCCTCTGCGTGGCTGGGCAAACTCCTCACTGCAGAAACGGAAAGGGAGGTGCTGAGAGGGAAGGGACTTCACTTTCGCTGTGGTCACCTGGGCAGCCAGTGGCAGGTTCCCAGGGCTGAGCTCGAGCAGACCAGGCCACATCCAAATGCTGCCATTTACTAGCATCCAAGGGGGCTCCTCTGTGAAAGGGGTTGACACACGCCCTAGACAGGCAGCATGAACATTGCCTGAGGTAGCACAGGCCTTGGAGCCTGACTCTGAGGCTCTTCCCCTCAAAGGTCTCATATCTATTCAGCATTCAAAGAATTCTTCCTCTTCCTGTGCCCTTACAACAATGGATTAGGGGGCCCTTGCCACAGAGAAGGAACTAGAGCTGCAGCAAGTGGGTGATTGAGACGTGGCCTTGGGCAGACCCAACCCTTCTGAGCCTCAGTGGGCTCCATCCCTGTAGGCAGGACAGCTATGGTTCTGCAGGCAGGATCCCCTTCTCTGATTCTGCAATGGAGAGAGCCCGGTGCCATCAGGGCTCTGCTGCAGGGACCTGGCATATCCTTTACTCTCTCCAGAGCTCAGTTTTCTACCTATGAAATGAGGACATTGACTGAGAGTCTTTCAAGTCCCTTTTGCCTGTGATAGTCTTATTTTCAGTCTTGAGCCTCTCCCAGCTCTGTGTGATTTAGGACAAGCCACTTCTCCTTTCAGTGCCTCCAGAGACTGAAGGTCAGGGCGGCTCTAATCCTGGCTCCTGGTCCAGGGACTTCGGTGAAAGGACCCCCTCCCCTCCCCCTTCCTCCACCCCCCTCCCCTCCTCTCCAGATCCCTTTGGGAGCCCAGGGTCAGACAGGCTTACTTGTGCTGGGCCAGGTTCCAGATGGGGCCAGACTGCGGGCGGCCTCCCCACTGGGAGGGCAGCCGCGGCATCAATCAGGGGTGACACACAGTTCAGCACCACCGAGATCATCGTGGGAGACAGCAGGCCCATAAATCCCCAACTGCCTAGACACCAGAGGCTGAAATGTGTCTGAGGCGTTTCCCGCAGAGGGTTGAGCAGTCCAGGCCTTTGCTTGCCGGTCTCTTCTCTTTTCCTCTCACCAGCCACCGCCTTCCCTTGTCCTACCCTTGCCCCTGCCCTCGCCCTCCCAACACACACCACACACACACACACACACACACACACACTCACTCTAACTAACCCAGATGCTCAGCATCATACACGGTGCTGGCTTGGACGGTGAGCAGGGGACTGCCAAGTGGCAGGGGAGGGACCATAGATTTGGGAATCCCATAGTCCCAAAGGTTAAAATCCCCACTTGGCCACTGCAAATAACTTTGCCTCTCAGAACTCCAGCCTCCAAAATTAAAATGGGTTTAGTGGTGTCCACCTCACCGGGTCATCGCAGGGAGGAACAGTGGGGCTCTCTTCACCACTCTCCTCAAAACTGCAATTCTCAGGCTGCAGATGGAGCTCAGTGGCAGAGCTCTTGCCTAGCATGCATGAGGCCCTGCTCAGGCCCACTATCCCACACAAAACCCCTGCAACGCTCCTTCATCCTCTTTGCTTGATTTTCCTTCAGAACACTCTGCACTGTGTAGTTTACATATTCATTGCCTTCTGTACCAGCTAGAATGTAAGCTTGGTGAGAGCAAGAATTTGTACCCCCGCTCCCATATCTATATCCGTGCTGTTCAAAATAGTGCTGGCACATGGTGGGCCCTCAACTGCCATTTGTTAAATGACTGAATGATTGCACAAATGAATTGGTGGCACATGGCGAAGGGATTAGCGTGAGCAGCTTTTATTACGATTTAGCACTCACTCACTCACTCCACTATTCCTCCAGAATGCACTGGTCTGTCAAGCTGTGCCCTGGGCTCCGAGGACCCGAGGCAAGCTTAAATGCCTGACTAGTTCCCGTCCACAGGAGCTCCCAGTCTGATGGAGTTCCTGGAGTAACACCTGAGGACACCACACTCCACAGGAGCCTTCCTCTTACAGGGCCTCAGTTTCCCCATCCGTTACCCTTTGGGATGGACTGTGGAGGTGGGGTCAGACTGCCTGCCCCTAAGGCCTCCAGCTCTTCCCTTTCATTCCCAGTGGTGCCCATGAACGTGAGCTGCTCACGGACAGACTTCCAGATTCTGATCTCCGCGCAGGCTCTGGCCCCACTGGAGCGGACCAAGGTCTACCTGGGCAGCCGGAACTGTGCTGCCCAGGAAGTTGGCAACAACTTCCGGATCCAGGCCCGCTTTGACACCTGTGGCACTGAGTCTCAGGTAGGGGTGAGTGGAAAGGGAGGCGGGGAGGAGCATAGGCGCTGCAGAAAGGCACCTGCCACACCCTAGCTTCTCTGGCTCTGGTAGCTGCACAAGCCTGGATGCAGAGCTCACCTCTTCTTGGCTTTATTCACCCCAACATCCTTGCTAGGTGTAGACATAGCAGAGAGCTCAAGTAGGTGAGACAGAAGAGGGGGTCTTGCGGTCCAGACAGCAACAACCTACAGCTCCCTGGCGCTCTCCAAAGACCCTGTTGGCCAACCCCACTGCAGTTCTGTGCTGTTCCTCCCCTGCTCTCTCAGAGCCCCCAGGGTACCCAGGCCTCACTCCTTTAGCACAGGGCTGTCAGGCCCGCTCGCCCCCTCCTGGTGATCCAAATCCACCCCTGGGCTCCACAGACAAAAGTGCCTTTCAAGTAACAGGATTCACTCCCCCCCCAAAGGTCCACTTCCCCCCTAAAGGTGGTGAGGCTTACAAATGAAATTTCTCTACAATCCTTGGATTTTGAAGGCCATGAACCCAGGCACGAGACCCTCAGAGAGTCACTGGGCAGTGGCCCAAGCACCCTGGATGCTTGTGCTCTTAGGAAGAGGTCGGGAAAGGCGGTGGGGAGAGAAGAGACCTCTGTTGGAGGGACTTGGAACCCAGGCGCTTGCAGCTTGGCTTTGCGGGAGTCCGTGCGTCCCAGCTAACCGCCTTCTGCCCTGCAGCACTAGCCACACGCATGCCTCTGGCCCCTCCAGCCTGCTCCCCTGCCTCATCCTCTGGCAGCCACACCTTTTGGACCTGAGAAGAGCAAGGCGGTGGTTCTGGCAGCAGAGACATTCTGTGCCCACTCCTGCTCCCTACCCTGAGTCTCTCAGGGAATTTTTTGGGGACAGAACCACATTCCATAGAATGAGGGGGACAAAGAATCTCAGAAGCCGGAAATCATAAACCCCTAGAACCCAGGGCTCATAGACAGTCTCGGAATCTTAGAACCACCTCAGAACTCATGGAACCGTGGAATCAGGGGATCGGGTAGCTTGGAAATTTAAAACCTGAGACCCTTGGGTCAGAGATGCTTTCTGTAACCCTTACAAACCCAGACCCCTGAGGGCCAGCCTCTACACGGAATTGCTGTCAGAGGCTGAAAAGGCCAAAAGCAATAACAAATGAAAGACCAGGGGCTGGAGCAGTGGCCCAGTGGTATTGTGCTTGCCTGGCATGTGCGAGGACCTGGGTTTGAACACCAACACCACGTACACAACTAAGTGTCACAGCAATGAAAACCAGATGAAAAACTAAATAAAATTGATTCCCCCCTCTCTCCCTCCCCCTCTCTCTCTTAAAAAGAAAAGAAAAGCCAACCTTTCTGTGAAAGGTGAAAACCTTGGAGACTTGACTTCCTCACCCAGAGCACCACATCAGTCTCTTGCTCTCGAAAGCCCTGCACCCTGGTGCTTCCCCCTCCCCATCTTATGTGACTTTTCTCTCCCTTCTTTATTGTGTTGATGGACTTCAGTTTTCTTACTGAGGCCCCTTTCATTCTTAGGTCCTGTCTTTCTTTGTCCCATGTCCCCAAAGCCTAGGACACAAGTACCCCTCAGGGTGGGGAGGCACAAACGCAGAAGGCTCCCCTGAGGACATGGAATCAGAGCCCTTCAGAAGCCTGAAGTTGGAAGAGACCCCTAGAGTCACCTAGTCTGTACACCTCCAGATTGTGACACCCCTTCAACCCTTCCCAAGGGGTCGCCCAGGCTCAGGAGGTGGGAGCTTCCTGCTCCCTGTGCTGCCACCCATTTTAGGTAGTTTCAGTGTGTAGGATCTCAGCAGTGGTCCCCTTGGATGGGGCAGATTGGGTAGCGAGTGTGGGCTGCTGCAGATGTGGCATCATGAGGAGTGCCCCTGGGTCATGCAGCCCCACCCTCCAGACCACGTATTCTGCCCTCCAAAGTGCTGTCCCCCAGACCCTGGTGCCCCACCAACTCAGGGTACCTTGACCCCTGCCTCCCTCATCCATGGGGTTGACCCCTGCCTCCCTCATCCATGGGGAGGGGAGCAGCAGATATCAGCACCCCCCACGCCTCACTCCACAATGCCTCCTCCCAGCCCTAAGGTGGCGTCTCTGGGTTTCCAGGGACTTGGAGAGAAGGCTCCAGAAGGAAGGCCACACAACCCCAGGGACAAAGCTGCTAACTGTGAGCTAGGAAGCTTGCTTCTGATCCTCTCTGTGGTCAAATTATTGCTCTCTCAGCCTTGGTGGTTGCATATGTAAATTTGTCACAGATGGGGATTGACTGGATGTTTTTTGGTTTGGGTAGCTAAGAGCACAGTTAGGAGTTGACCAGTTCTGGGTGCGAATAGGGTCTCTCACTTGTATGCTGTGTGAGCTCAGATAAGATATTTAATCTCTGGGCCTCAGTTTCCTCATGTGTAAAGTGGGGATATTAAGAAGAATTATATGAGATATGCAGTTAAAATACAGAGTCTGGAACATGATAAATGAGCCCCAGAAGTCGGCCATTGTTATTACTCCTATCTTTCACTGACCCTGCCTCTCTGAAGCCAGCATTAAGCCTGATATTATCCTTCCAGACAGCCCACGCTTATAGTGCCCCTTTTCTACATGTGGACACCCCGGCTCTGAGTGGGAAGGGAGTCGGGGGCTGAGCGAGGGCTATGTCCAGGGGAACAGGGTCAGCCGTCAGGTGACAGCCAGTGCCCTGTGACCCCACAGAGAAGGAACAACACTTCAGTGATCGTCAGCGTGCTGTACATCGACTTCTCAGGCCCTGGGCTGAAGGACATCCATGAGTATGAGGTCCACTGTGAGCCACGGCGCAAGGTGGCTTCTGTCCACCTGCTGTCTGGCTCCGACTGGCTTGGACCGTATGCTGCTGCTGAGCACCTTCAGGAGGCACCACCCAGGGATGAGACAGAGGCACTGAAGGGCCCAGTGACCATGGTGGCCCAGGACACCAGTGACATCATGTTCCTGGGCCTTTGCATCCTGGCTGGAGTCCTCATGATCACTGCTATTGTGGTCCTGATGCTGCTGTGAGCAGGCGGGGCAGGGTCTAGCATGTGGCATCCATGGGAGGCAGCTTGGGGACCCACAACACAGCCAGGATGGCTGACTTGTTGGTGACCATGAGCAAATCAGGTCCCTCCCTGAGCCTCTGTTTCCTGGGGACCACCACTCTGCCTTGCTGTCTTGCAGGGGCGGTGCGAGGCCCAGAACGTGAGTAGAGCAGAGCTTGCCACACACCTGAGCACGGTGTGGTTGTGGATAAGTTTAAAGATACTTTGCTCCGGAAAAGAACTCTCCTGTGTGCTTTACTTGTTAACTTGGATAGCTGTGGTCACCTGTGGTGGTGTGGATACCATGAATGCACTCTGTAACTTGTATAAGTTCTTCACCAACTCAGGGTACAACTAAGCCTTCGTTAGGTGGAACTCCAGGGTGGTATCTGTCCAGATTCTCCACCTCCTGAATTGACCCAAGTACCTAAGGACCTCATCTAAAGCAAGCCAGCTCTGTCTGCAAACTCCAGGGACAGGGACAGGGAGCTGAAACCCCATCTAGTGCAGCCCCTGTCACATGGTGTCATGGTTAAAGACCACGTCCTGGTGGATGCTGGTCAACCAAGGTGGAGAGGGCCTGCTGGGTCAGCTCCCTATATAAGTCACAGGTAGGCCCTGCACTGTGTTTTAGAGGAGCACTGGATGGAGGCTGAGGGCAGGGGTTTCTTTGTCATTGGAATTTTTCCTCAAGTGTCTTGTGATCTTTGACCAAAAAGCTCATTGAAATTCCACGTGTCTGTCCTTGCCTCTAAGGTTGAGCCCAGATCTCCTGTCCATCCTCAATCTCCAGCTGAGCTCTCTCTGTAGGCCTCTGTCCCTTCTGTCTTCAGAGCCACTCCAGTCCACCCATGTGTTTCTAAGTTCACATCACAGGGGTCAGAATCCCAACCCTTCCCAGTGAGAAGACCTCTGGGATCTTTATGCAAATCAGCCCACCCTGCTTTAGAGCTCTACTGGAAACCAAGAAGTAGAGCAATCTTGTTAATGAGAAATAAATTTAAAAAAACACATTTATAATGCGTTGCTCTAGTTTCCCCTGCTTACTTTTGGATTTGCATGGTGATTGCTCAAGAAGTCCTTCTACAGGAACAGAAATCTCCAAACTGGTCACGCTGCCAGTGGTATCAGGTTTAAAAACCAAGTGGTAGTCCAATCACCATGCAAGCAATCCAACAAGCGGCCACTGATTTCCCCACTTCATGTCTGTAGTTGTGACAGGTTCCAGGCGCACAGAAGCTCGCCAGTGCAATGACATTCCTGCCTTCAAGATGTTTAGAGTGGCCAGGTGCAGTAGTGCACACTTGTGATCCCAGTGACTTAGGAGGACAAGGCAGGGGATTCGAAAGTTCAAGGCCAGCTGGGCAACTTGGGAGACCCTGCCTCAAAGTAAAAAAAATAGAAAGGTCTGAGGCTGGAGCTTGGTGGTAGAGTGACCCTGGATTCAATCCCCAGTACAGGAAAATAAAAAGATGTTTATAATATGGCAGAGCAGATTTGGGGAGGCAGGGGCCAGTAACTTGAGGAAAAGATGAGAGAAAACAGAGAAAAAGCCCATGAAGAAATGAACTAAGCAAAGGAGAAAGAATTATCTGAACATTGGGAATTGAACTGGGTAAGTCCACCCTCTTCCACTTATTAATTGTGTGAACCTGGAAAGTCACTTTGATTCTAGGACCCTTGCTTTTTCCATCTGCAAAATGGGGTTGCAGATCCTATCTTGCTGCAAGACTGTAGCAACGTAGTGAGTTAGGGAGGTCTGTCGGGGCAGGTGTGCTGGCAGGAGAGTGTCCTGAATCTATCCTGAGTTGATATGGCGTCCCCTTCCCCTTCCTCCTCCTGCCTTCTCTCTCAGTCTCTGAGCTGGGTGCCTTTGCCAGGCTGCTTGGTGACCCCCCTCACAGACTCCCTGGGCCTCAGTTTCCCTGTCTGGAAGAACTGGAAACACCTTAGAGACTCCCAAGTGTGCCCTGGGTCTCTGCCTCCTGGGACTGTGTCCTGAACCTTGTGAAGCAACAGGCGTGATGTAGGGTGGAGGACGCCCGGCAGGCCTGATCTTTGTGGGTTCATCAGATTAGGGAGACAACAGCCTGTGCCAAGCTGAGTTCTCAGAGCCATGTGTGCACCTGGGAAAGCTGGGTCTCAGTCTGCACTCCCAAGGCTGACCTTTAAGGGCAACTGCTCCGTAGCCAGACCACCCATGCTCATGCCAGGACCCTACTGCTTACTAGCTGTCTGATGGTAGGCAAGTCACCTCACCTCTCTAAGCGCTGCCTTCTTACCTGCAAAGTAAGGAAGATAACACTGCCCACTGCATCAGCCCTCAGAATTAGAAGTCCCACAGGAAGGGATTTGGTGAGTCATTACCATGAATCTATGCATATAAAATCACTGACCTAGAAATCCAAGTTCTAGGCCCAGCTTTGCCATTGATTTGCTCTGTGACTTTGGGGAAGCCTATTCCCTTCTCTGCCTCAGTTTCCTTATTTGCAAAACATGTCAAATATAATTACCACCTCCAGCACCACTGCTGTTCTAGCTACTGCCTCCCGAGCATCCATGATGTGGTAGGTGTTTAAAATATGTCACCTCGTAAGCCACCTTGCAAGGTAGGCATAAGGGTCCCCATTTTACAGTGAGGAAACTGAGGATCTAGGTGGGCAAGTGCTGTGGTCACTCGGCTGTGCAATGTTGAAGCCAGGCTGAGGAGAGAGTTCTTCCCTGAGCTGGGCAGACTGTGCTGTGTGCTAGGCCTCCTGGGGTCCCAGGGTGATGCCCTCAGACTCAGGGGCTGTGTCGTGGGGTAGGCCGGGAATGGCAGAGAATGCGAAGATGATTGTGTCTTCGCAGACGTTCCCAGAGCCTGCCATTCCCGGCCCTCCAGGCGGCCAGCATGTTGATTATCTGCGTGAGCTGCAGGAAATGACAGTCTTTATGGCAGCACAGTGTCTATTAGAACTGAAAGAGCTGAAATGATACCCATTAGCCAACACGCCTGGCCCTGCAAGTGTCAGGCACGCGGGCACAGTGCAGCCTGCCTGCTCACCTGCCAACGTTCCCTTTACAGACAGGGCTGTGGGAAGAGCCTGGCTTGAACCCAGCTCCCAAGGGGCATGCCCTCCCTGAGAGGAAATTTTGGGTACTGCTACCAACATGTTCATGTGGGATCAATTTCACTGACCCAGAGGCCCCCGCAAATGGGTGCACTACTAGTCTTGGGAAATCACTCTCCGGGCCGCAGGGCTGGCAGATCCAATATAGTTCCTTTACTGTTCTTTCCCTGACTCTGTGTGGCTTTGGGCACATTGCTTAACCTCTCTGAGCCTTGTTTTCTTCCGGGTGGAATGGAGGTAGAAACCCTCCTCGCAAGTTTAACATGAGGAGTAATTGGAAGAACATGAGGAGAGCATCCCACATAGGGCTTTCACCTGGATGGAGATTGTTGGCTAGTAGGCCTGGCCTGAGCCAGGGCTTCTCTGAGGAGTCCTCAAATCTCAGAGTGGAAGGGACCTTACAAGAAAGTGGCCTCCACCCCTCTCTAGACCATCCCTTCTTTCAGTGCCCCAGCCTCCCTTCCTCCCTGCTGTTCTCCCGTGGACCAAGGTCCTTCTGCACACAGTCCATGGATGCTGTCCACCAGGGATGCCCAGGCTTAGCCCCTCACGGCCTCTGCACCCACAGCCCTGTCGTGTGCACCCTGCTTGTTTACCTTCGTGCATCCGAAATGGTTCAAGGTGCTTGCTTTTGCTTGTTGTGCCCCAGTCCCCTTGAGACAGTGCCAGCCCCGTGAGGGCATCCGTCTTTGTCTTGTTGACCCCCTGCCAGAGCTGACACTGAGGCTGAATGAGGGAGTGAATGAGTGGATGGATGGATTCGACTCTGCAGCCCCACTTGTGTGAGGTTATTATATTTTGGTGCGATCCAAGTCAAGGACATTTCTCGTGTCCTCCCTGTGTCCTCTTTCTGCATAAAGAAGCAGGCTGGCTTAGATGTGGGCCCTGGCTCACCGGAGCTCATCACCTGAGAGTGACGCTCATGAAACCCACTGCGTGGCCCAGGGTGCTGGAAGAACCTGGGAACCAAGACCCGGGAGACTGTCCATAGAATCAGGGATTTGGATAGAAGGACTCTTCACAGAGGCACGGCCAGCATGGAGAGGCCCCAGCAGAGAGCGCAGCCCTGTGGCCGTGACAGTGGGGTCAAGCAGAGGAGGGGTGTGTTTCCTGGGGCACAACCAGCCAGGGGAGCCCCCGGGGAGGGGACCCTGACCGCCGGTCCTCCACCCTCTGATGCAGAGGGTGCACTGAATGCGGGTCAGCCTCCCCAGGACACAGAGCAGGCAGAGAAGAGCGACAAGCGGATCTTGGGCATCCCAAGGGTCACAGTGGGTCTCCTGGGCAAGTGGAGATGTGTGCAGAAATAAACAAGTGCTTCCCTCTCAGATGCTTAGGGGACCTAGATGGGGCTGAAATGAATGACAACTTGTGTAAGAGCCGGCGGAGGACAGAGGACACTCATCAGGCAGCAGAACGGGAATGGCATACTGGGTTCAGGGAACAGCATGTGCAGGTGCTCAGAGGCCCAGAAGAGCATGTCGTGCCTGGGAGCCAGCAGGAGGGCTGGGTGGGGGCTCAGTTGTAGTGGAGGGGAAGTGAGAAAGGCCAACTGGGGAATTCTTGAAGGCACCAAGCTGGGTCCAGCTGCTTCTCTCAGAACGATGGTGGACAGGGCCTCCTGCGTCCTTGGCTTCAGAATGGGGCAGCCTCTAGACCATGAGGGGCATATTCTTCTCTGTCCCTGCTGTCTCGTGGGGCACAGCCTACCGTGTAAGAAGGCTCTTGATCCGTTGGCACCACACGTGCTGTTTTCAAGTACACTGGCTTGGCCCGGAGCGTTGAGCCCTGGATGTCAGGCTGTCCCTGCCACCTCCTGACTGTCCATCCACCTTCAGGCAGGTCTTTCCAGCACCCACCAGGGGCTGGGACCCTGGGGCATCAGAACACAGGTGCGAAGGTGCCATGGATGGCATCAGAAGATGGAGTCGACACTGCTGCTATCTTGCTTCCGCCGCCGGCTGTTTGTGGAAGCTCGGGCAGGTCCCCTGACCCTTGAAGCCTCGACTTCCTCATTTGTAAACTGGAAACAATAACAGGAGCGTTTCTGGAAATTTACGCCGGCGGTTTGCTAGATTCTTTCACATTTGCTTTCCCATTTACTTTTCTGAACAGTAACTATTTTGTTCCTTCTAAGAATGGTAGAGTGGGGATTTAAATCTGGCCAGCGGGCAGGTCAGCAGGGCCCAGACCTCAGCTGTTTCAGGAGAGCATGTCAGGGGCTGAATGAGGCAGCAGATGCCAGCCACAGCCCACTCTCCTAGCTGTACCAAAATCATGCTAGGTGTGGACATCGGGCGCTTTGCGCTGGCAGTGTTCTAAGATTCTAAGCACACTCCCAAAGTTAGTTCATTGAATCTTCATTATAAGATCATGAGGTGAACAACACTTTAGGATCCCATTTCAGAGATGAAGAAACTGAGGCACTGAGAAGTGGAGCAACTCGCTTGAGGTCACAGCTCCTGCTAGGTGAAGGCCAATAATGAGTGCCTAATATTACTGTCCTAATATTAGCTGTTTGGGCCTCACTCCAGAGGGACTGTGGCACAGAGAGACCGGCACTGTCCCACAGGCTCACTGCTAATAAGGGGTACAGCCAGGCCTCACACCAGCCATCTGATGTCCGAGTCCTGCTCCTAACTCCTGGCTCTCAGTTTTTTTCGTGGCACATTCTCTATGCAAACTGTGAGCTTCCTAAGTGCCGACCAGAAGCCCACAGACCCACCCCAAGCTGTGGACTCGTTGTGGCTCCTGAGATCCTGTTGCATGCCTACTCGGAGCTGAGGCTGCTCTCAGTCAAAGCTCCCATGAACCCAGGGCCTCTCAAAGTCAATGGAGCACTGTGGCGGAAGGGGTTCCTTCCTGAGAATTCAATAGGGCTCGCTGCCCTCTGCTGGCTTCCTCCAAGCACATTCAGGCTTTGGGAGCCAGGCACCTTTGGGACAGCTTTCTCAACATCCTGGGCCAGCGTGGGCCTGCACCTGAGTCACAGACTGTCCCTGGCTGCAGCCCCCAGGAATGCACTGCAAAGACCCCAGGACTGGCTGGCGGGAATGGAGATACAGTCCCAGTGGCCACGCATGCAGTCTGCCCACTCCAATCTTTGCAACCTCCTGGCTTTGCAGGTAAGAAAGCTGAGGCTCGACAGGTGTAGAGGCGCTTGCCAGTAATCCCAGTGACTCAGGAGGCTGAAGCAGGAGATTTGTAAGTTCAAGGTCAACCTCAGCAACTTAGCAAGAACTTGTCTCAAAAAATAGAGGACTGGGACTATTGCTCAGGGCTAAAGTGCTCCTGAACTCAATAAAAAGAAAGGCTGGTTCAATAAAAAGCTGGGTGGTTACAGCGCTTGCCTGGCATGCACCAGTACAGGGGTCCAAACCCCAGCACCACACATACAACAAAGTGTCTGAGCAATGAAAGCCACGTGATAAACTAAATAGAGTTGATTCTGACTTTCTCTCTCTCTCTTTCTCTCTCTCTCCCTCTCTCTTTATAAAAAGAAATAAATAAAATAAAAAGAAAGGAAGGAAAGAAGAAAAGAAATACAAGAATACCCAACTGGTTTTGTGAAGGAGTAAGTGATGGAGCAGGGACTTGGTCCAATTCCTTCTGGGAATTCTTTCATAAAACCACATGGAGTCTCCCAGATGTTCCACTGTCACCAACAGAGACACTTTAGAGATATTAATTTGTGCCCCAGGATGCCAGGCCCTGAACCCAGTGATGTTGAGAAGCCAGTGGCAAGTATGAGTGGTCTGGGGACATCTGCCCACAAACCAACAGCGACACAAAGCAAATGAATGCTGTGGCCAGAAAAGAAGCCCCCCAGTTGTGCCTGGAGGCTGGGAAGGTTCCCCAAGAAAAGAGGATGCCTGGATAGGGTCCTGAAGATGACACTGACCGGGTGAAAGGGAGCGAGGTGAAGGGAGGAAGGGCGTTTCTAGCAGGGCATGTTGGAGAGTAGAGGCTGGAAGGTCCTCAGGAACTCCAAGTTCACTAGGAGGCTGTGGGGCAGAGGATCAAGAGGACAGAGGCTACATGGCTGGTAGGAATGTGAGAACGGGTTTCTAGGGAGACTTCCCACACAGCAGGCCACCCCTCCCTTGATCCCCATTTGGTGCCACTCTGGGGCACAAGGGACTCTCCACATCATAAATCCTGCTTTATAACTAAAGCTCCAAAGAGAAGGTACCTGACCTAAGGTTCCCCCGGGGAGTGGGACACACCCAGATCACCTGACTCCAAGGGGCACCTGTCCCGGCAGTGTAATCTTACTGCTCTTCCTCCTTCCTGGGGGGTAAGACTCTGACTGATCACTGTGGGGGGTGATCAGGGTCCCACCCTTGGGATTCCCCTGGCAGCTCTCTTGACCATGCCCCTCCCACGTCACCTGGGCCAGGGAGTTCCCCTTCTCTGAAATCATACCCAAACAAACCCGAACAGAAACCGCCCCGCACCTGAGCTCCAGGAAGCACAGGTGTACACACCTTTTGGCTCACATCCAGGAGCAGGAAGGAGGCTATTTGGATAAAAACTCCTCTGCACAGGCGTCCAGCAATTTACAGGTTGCAGAGTACTTTCCCCAGATTTTCTGTCCTTTGATCCTCTCACCCATCCTGAGAAGGAGGGGCTGGAGTTTTACAAAGGGGTTGTGAGGCCTCAGAAAGTCATGCTCAAGGCCATAAGGCAAGGTGAGGGTGGTTCCAGGGTTGAAACAAGTGGCCTCAGGAGGCTGCTTGTGTGGGCCACATATCAGTGAAATGTCTCCTCCTTATCAGTGGTGGCCAAAGCCAAGAGTGGGACACAGGAGGACTACTGAGGCCAAGTCTGTCAAAGATGCTCAGCAGTCGCCAAGCAGAACGGGGGAGCAGAGGCCTGGAGGTGGTTAGGCGGGTGGGCAGCTCCCGAGCAAGGGCCACTCCACTGGGACAGGTGTCAGGGAGCGTGGGAGCACCTGGGGTGGCACCCCTCCCTTTCCAGTCACCTCTTCACCCTCCCTCTGCCTCCAGCTGCCTCCCAAGACACCTGCTCTGCCTCACCATCAGTATTCACATCCGTGCCCCACCCCGTCATTCTGGAAACTCCTGGAACTGAAGGACTCTGTCCAGTTCATTTCCATGTCCTTCTCCAGCACAGGAATGGCCCGGTGCAGCAATGGAGTCAGGGGATGAAGGGAAAAGAAGGAGTGAGTGAGGATGCGGTGCCAGCTGGCTGCATAAATAAGTTTTTTGAACACCAACCATGTGCCACCGGGCACTCAGCTAACTGCTTTCATTTGTACCACCTCTTTCGTCCCTGTGTGATTTAGTTTTATTATTCTAATCTCCATTTTACAAATGAGGATACTGAGGCAAAGAGAGGTGGAATAAACTGGACAAGGTCGCACAGCCTGCAAGGGTCAGGGATTCAAATCCGAACCACCAGGCTCCTTTGAGCGGTTTTGCACACACTCCCGGCCACGTGGAGAGAGGCCTCAGGCTCAGGCATGCACACGGATATTTCTCTGCATGCACGTTAGCGACGTTCACAGGCGTGCACAGCATGACGCCCCATGCTCCTGGACGAGTACTCTTCCCCTGACCTGCAGAGGGAAGGCGCCAGCAGAGTCAGGTGCCAGGCGGGGGGGGGGGGGGGGGGGGGGAACAGCGAGTCAGGTGCGCTTGGAGACCAAGTGGCCTCATCCTGGCAATGTAGCTCCCGACTCTGGACACCTCCAGCTCCGTCAGGCCTGTGGAAATCTTTTTTCTTTTTTTAAATCAGCCTCCCCTCTCCATCAACCCCTTGCCACAAAGTGATAATTCCCTGTGCCCCTGAGGAAGCAAAGATCTCCCACCTGCATCTGGTACAGCAGGCCCTGGGCTGGGCTCCTTACAAACAGGTATCATTCAGATTCTTTGGGATGCCAAGGTCACCGAGGAGTCAGAGGGGACCCTGATCTGGGTATGCCAGACTCTCTGGTACAACATGTCCCTCCCTGTCCACATCTCTCACCAGGACCCCCCAAGTGCTCTTTGTGGTAAAGGACAATCCAGCCTCAGGGAGAGGAGAGACCAGAGAGGGGAAGGCCTTTCTCATGGTCACACAGCCAGGGGAGAGGGAGCTGGGACCAGGGCTGGGGTGCAGTGGGATGCAAGAGCACATTCCTCCCTGGAGCTGAACTCGGACTGGCTGGGGGCCTGTCTAGGGGTTTGGAGAGACCCTGCCTGGACCCTGGCCCTCCTCTCCAGATAATTTATAGCAAAAAAGGCATTGTAAGGGAGGCCTGCAGGGCGTCAGCTATCGAGATCAGACCTGCCGTTCTGAGCAGCAGGGCATTTGCGTGCCCTGCGTCTGTGTTCTGCTGGCATATGCACAGTGCCTGGGTTGCCTTGTGTGGGGCTGGGGCATAGGTGTGGGGATCTGTGTTTTGCCAAGCATGCAGGTGTGTTAGGGTGTTTTTGCACATTGCACATGTCTAATGTTACTCCCTCTGCACACTTGTGCATACCCACCTCCTCTGGGTAGGGGCTGCAAGGGAGCATGGCAGGGGCAGGGAGAAAGGGGGGCTGCAGAGGGAAGGCAGGGTGTTGGCCAGAAGCAGCACAGGGGTCTGGCTACAGGAGGTAGATGTGATGTGTATGGTCAAGTGCTGGGTGTTCTGTGCGTGCCTGCGTGCGCGTGCCTGTGTGCGCATGTGTGTGCATGCGCATGCCTTTGTGTGCATGTGCATGCCTTTGTGTGCATGTGTGTGTGGGTGCATGTGTGTTTGCATGCCTGTGTGTGCATGCATGTGTGTGCTTGTGTATATGTGCCTGTGTGTGCATGCGTGTGTATATGCGTGCCTGCTTGTATGTGCCTGTGTGCGCATGTGTGTGTGTGTGCGTGCCTGTGCGTGTGCATGGGAGCTCTCTCCTCCCTTGGACCCCTCTGGCTCTACCCAACACGTACCTGCAGGGCTGGGTTGGGGCAGGCAAGGGGAGCATGTCTGAGGTGTGCGCCTGGAGAGAGTTGGCCTGTTTGTGCGGTGGACGTTTCCCGAGCCACTGACCCAGGAGAGGGGTGGGGAGCCAGGCTCAAACTGGTCAGTGCTCTCCAGGTTGCTCTGCCCATCTGGCAGAAGCCAGGGCTGGCACTGGACACAGCACCACCTTGTGGGGCCACAAGGAGGTATCAGTGGCACCACCAGGGTGTGGATGGCCTCCCTCGGCAGAATGAGGGACCAGGAAGGCCAGACCTGCCAGTCCACATGCCACCTTCTCTCTAGTCTGCTCCTTTCCCATCCCTATTGCCACCAGCCTCCCCTGGCCTCACTGCCACTGGCCACTGCCCTGGGTGCATACAGACTGGTCTGGCCAGGGTTAGGGTTGAGTGAGCATGTTGGCTCGGTCATGGTTCCAGGATCTAGGTCCTGGGAGTCCTTGCTATGAAAGCCTGGGGACATGCCTTCTCAACTGCCCCACACTGCAGGAACTAGTGTCCCTTAGGGGTGTTGGGCAGGCATGGTCAGCCCCTGTGCTCTACCCCACAGCACAGCCAGGGGGAACCTTCCACCCAGGCCCTTCTGGTCTCCCTCTGAGTGGAGTCAGAGCTTATCCACACGCCTTGTGCGATGGTCCCTCTGCTCTTGGAGTGACACCTCTGATGGTTGCTATATCTCTACCCCTTGTGCTGCTGGTTTCTGTGAAGAATGACGATGGTGTGTGTGGTTGTGATGGTGTGGATGTGGTAGTATTTGTGTGTTGCGGTTGTGTTGTATGTCTGTGGTGGTGTGGTTGGGATAGTGTATGTGTGGTTTTGTGTCTCATTGTGATGCTGTGTTTTGTGTGGTGTTTGGGTGGTTGTGATGGTGTGTGAATGGCTGGCAGGGTCAAACGGCTTTCAAGCCCTCACCTGCACTTCTGTTCCCCTGACCTCTGCTCTGCAGACTGGGGCTCCATCTGTGACATAGCCTTAAGAGGGCTTCCAGGGCTTTGCAGGTTGGTGAATCTGCTTGGCCCCATGTGGGTTTTCACTCCTGCTCCTCTAGCACCCCCGTCTCTGTAGAGATTTTGCCCTCTGTAATGCCTCCATCTCCAAGAAGCTTCTGTTACCAATGACAGAACAGGGTTGTCCCCTCCTCTGTGCCTGGCAGCCCTTTATCTCTACCTCCTCTGTAGGAAGAGAGCTCACGACTGTCACCCCCAAATTGAAATTCCACCTTGAGACCCTGTCTGGTTCACACACGGGGATGGATAGAATCGCGTCAGGCTCACAGACTGGTGGGAGACAGACTCATGAACAGAGGATGACAGGCACCTTGGAAGTGTGCTGGGGGCAGGGGCACCCAGAGGCTCCCACCTGGGAAGAGAGGCCTCCCAGGGAGGGTGATCGCCAAGCAACGCTCTAGACCAAGCATGAGCCTGAAGAAGGAGAAAGTATCCAAGGCAGAGGGAACAGTATGTGGAAAGGCCCAGCAGGACTAGAGAAGACGGCTGGAGGTTGCGATTGGGTGGAATGAAGTCTGTGTGGGGAGAAGTTGGAGGGGAGGCCTGGGAGGTGCTGGGAGCCAGGCCTGAGGAGGCCTGGGCTGCCGAACTATGGAGCTGGAACCGGGAACTGGCAAGGGGCTACTAAAAAGGTCAGATTTACTTTAAAAAAACAAAAACAAAAACAAAAACACCTTACTTCACAGGGCTGGAGTGGTGGCTCAGTTTAGAGCGCTTGCCTGGCATATGCGAGGACCCGGTTCAAACCTCAGCACCACATACACAGCTAAGTGTCAGAAAAACAAAAACCAGATGAAAATATAAATACAACCGATTCTCTCTTTTAAAAAGAAAACTCATTTTACATAAAAATTAGCATAAATTTGTTTCATATAAAACTAACCATTTAAAAGTGATTAATTCAGTGGCATTTAATACCTTCACGGTGTTGTGCAAGCAACATGTCTAACTACTTACAAAACATTTTCATCATGCCCAAGTGAAATCTCTTACTCATTGAGCAATTTCTCCCCTCTCTGTCTCCCCAGCTCCTGACAACCACAAATCTGCATTCTGTCTGTGGATTTATCTGTTCTGAACATCTCCTATAAATGGAGATGTCATATAATACATGACCTTTTGTGTCTGGCTTATTTTACTTAGCTTAATGTTTTCGGGTCCATCAGCATCGTAGTGTGTGTTAACACTTCATTCCCGTAGCTCAATGGGAGAGCACTTGCCTAACGTGCGTGAGGCCCTGGGTTCAATCCCCAGCATAAGAAAGAAACAAACAGGGCTGAAGCGGTGGCTCAGCGGTTACGGCACTTGCCTGGCAAGTATGAGGATGCGAGTTCAAATCCCAGCACCACATACACAATGAAGTGTCAAAGCAATGAAGGTCACGTGAAAAACTAAATAAAGTTGATTCTCTCTCTCACTGTCCCTCTCTTTTTTAAAAAAATTTTTTTTAAAGAAAAAAATTTCAAAAAAGAAACAAAAAATCTACTTCATTCTTTTTTTAAATTTCTAACTTTTTTTAAAGAGAGGGACAGTGAGAGAGAGAGAGAGAGAGAGAGAGAGAAAATCAATTTTATTTAGTCTTTCCTGTGGCTTTTGTTGCTCTGAGACTTCTTTGTGTACGTGGTGCTGGGGCTCGAACTTGCTCATGCCGGGTGAGTGTCGTAACTGCTGAGCCACCACTCCAGCCCAACTTCATTCTTTTTTACGGATGAAACGATACAGATGCTCCTCAGCTTACAATGGGGTTGCATCCTGATAAACCTACTGTAAGCTGAAAATATTTTAAGTAAAAAGTGGATTTAATACAACCAACTTACTGAATACCAGGGCTTAGCAAGTTGGTGGTTTACCCTTGTGACTCTGGCTGGCTGAAAGCTGAGATTCGCTGCCACTGCCCAGCATTGTGAGAGAATATGGATGATACTGCATATCCTGGGAAAAGATCAAGATCTGAAAGTCAAAGTGCAGTTTCTGCTGAATGCATATCACTTTCATACCCCTGTGCAATTGAAAAAAACACGTCAAGCCATTGTAAGTTGGGACATGTGCACTCTGTGGTTTGGCTAGATCACAAGTTGTTCATCCATTCATCCACTGATGGACATTTGGTCTGTTCAGATTCACTTTTGCTCTCTCCAGCTGTGTTCCTGCAATGGTTCAGAGGGGACAGGACTGAATGAAGAAGGTGGTCTAGGGGCTGTGTCAGTGACAAGGGCACAGGGCATGGTCCTTAGGAAAGACAAAGCCAGTGCATACATTTAGAGGGCAGATAAGAAGGTGGGGTTGGAGAGAAGAGTGAAAAAGTTTCCCAAGTTTGTGGTTTGTGAGTTGCGTGAATGGTGACCTAATTCTTCTTAATAGGGAAGGAGGAGAAATTTGAGGGGAAGAATGCAAGTCTGGTTTGGATCTTGCAAGTTCAAATTGTCTGTGGACCATCCTGGTGAAATTGTCCTCCAAGTAGTTAGAGAGGTGTGAGCGTGGAAGTTGCGAGAGAGGTCTGGACAGAAGATCAGAGCTCAACAGTCAGCACACAGCTGAGATTACTAGAAGAGAGCCTGTGGGGGGCAAAGAAGGACTCCCAAGGACCTAACCACCCTGATCACTGACTCAGAAGACCCAAGCATAGTGACCAACACATAAGAGTAGCCACTTGCGGGGCTGGAGCAGTGGTTCAGTGGTTGGAGTGCTTGCCTGGCATGTGCAAGGACCCGGTTCAAACCCCAGCACCACATACACAGCTAAGTGTACAAAAACCAGATGAAAATTTTAAAAAAAATTGATTCTGACTCTCTTTAAAAAATAAAAATAAATAAATAGATAAATAAAAGTAGCCACTTGGGGGGCTGGAGCAGTGGCTCGGTGGTTATGGCACTTGCCTGGCATGTGCAAGTACACGGGTTCAAACCCCAGCACCCACATACACAACTAAGTGTCGAGCAACAAAAGCCATGTGAAAAACTCAATAAAAATGGATTCTCTCTCCCTTTCTGGGATTTAAAAAAAAAAAAAAAAAGTAGCCA
>PVKS010020924.1:0-36026 GCA_004027875.1 Aplodontia rufa | reverse complement strand
AGCGGGGAGGGTATATGAAGAACTCATAGGAGTCTGATGATTGGGAAGATGGGGGAACCATCCCAGAAGCCGATGTCATTCCTCCACGAGATACCCATTGAACGCATGAGTTCTTCTGGGGGAAACTGAAACAGGTGAAACCCATGGTGGTTTATCTATGCTTTGGCATTACCCCTGGATAACAAAGTTTATATACATTGATTGCTACTGTTTTGATAATGTTTCCCCCTCAACTGTATCCTGTATTGCTATATACTTCTAATAAATTTGAAGGGAAAAAAAAAAAAGCTAGTAAGTGACTGGCCCAGCTTGGTGAGAGATCTGCTGAAGGGTTTGCAGCACAAGGGTCGTATACTTGAGGCAAGAGAAGAAATTGTTCTCATGTTCCCTTGAAAGGACTCATATCTTACCTTCTGCAAAACCCTCCACCTTTCCCCTGGTCTATAATATTCACTGGAGACTTCCATTATATAAGAAGGCTAAAGCTAACTCTTTTTAGCTTGTAAGATGGCATTTGATATAAAATTTTTTGAGCACTTACTGTATGACAGTAAGTTTTGTTTTTAGGTGGCATAATATCTGGGTCCAATAGGGGAAAAATTGACAAATGTTATTGTAAAAACAAATGGCAAGAACTATGATAGGAGTCTGTGCACCATAATAGGGGCACGATGGAGGGAGAATGCTCAGCTATACCTGTGTCCTCATAACTTCTTCTTTAAGCTAAGTCTAAAAAGGTAGGTCAAGATCTGAAAGGTGATGAAGCAGGTGAGGGGATTTCAGGCAGAAGAAAGGCAGAGAACTGTGTAACAGTCATTCCTCCCAGGGTACTGCAAGCAGTTTGGTGTGCACTGGGGGGATATTGAGTTTTTCCTCCTTCCCCCATGCTCCACTTTCTCCTTGGCGTTCTCAGGGCTTGCTATGTACTGAAATCAGGTTGACAGATGGGCTTTTGGGAGTACAATTCAAGTTGGCAAAACACTAAACATTTCTAACACAGCAACTGTGCTACATATGTGGAGAAAGAAAAGCTTAAGTATCTGGAAGATGTTTAGTCCTAAGAACAATGTACACGTCTTCTTTCTACCTCCTCTGTCTGTAGAGTGAGGAGCACCTACTCATTTCTAGATCCCAGCAACATCAGAAGAAGGGATTGAATGTTGACAGCCTAGCTTGAGACTCAGAGATAAAATGGGTGAAATAGGGGAGGGGAGAGAGAAAAAATATACAAGGATCAAGGGGCTGTATTGGAAGGGAGAAAAGAGAAGATATAAGATGAGAATTGTTTATCTGGCAAGTGCAGGCTTAAACAATAAAGGGAATTTATTGACTCATGTAGGAACCCAAATGCCCAAGCTTCTATAATGTTCTCAGGAATGCAAATCCATTTTACTGTGGTTCTCTGAGTAGATTGCCTCAAACTCTCATACAAATGTATTGGATTTATCCTTAGTCTGACTATAGTAGTGGCAGAGTAGCTGTTTTCAGTTCTGGCTACAAGTTTCATTTTTCACAGCCAGGGGAAGAGACAGAAAGTCTTCCCACATTTATTAAAGTCTAGACCTTTATTATGATTGGAGCATCTTAGATTATGTGCATGCATCTGAAGCAATCCTTGTGGCCAGAGAAATGCTATAGGCTGTTTGGATTAGGGAGGTCATTTCCCTCCCCTGAGCCTTTTGCCATGACCAGAGGGATGCTAAGACCTTGCTTTGCTTAGATTAATCTAAGCCTCCTTAAGTCAAACCAGTTTAAGCTTCCCAGCCAACATCAGAAAGTAGAAATAGGACAAGAGGCATATTCTTCTTCAAGAAGCCACAGCAACCATGTCTTGTGACTGGGTGATTACCACCAAATTCTAGACTGAAGATCTTAGGCTGTTAAAGGGCCCAATGTTCTTCTTCCTTAAGGCCTAGAAACTAAGTCTGAATTAACTATTAATTAACTAACTAATTAATTAATTTTCAGTGCTGGGGATTGAACTCTGGGCCTCACACATGCCAGGCAGCTCTACCTCTGTAAAAGACTGAAATCTAAACAATTACAATTGTTCTAGATTACCTCTGCTTGCTTCATGTGCCCAATAGTGTGACCTTTATCCACCCAAACTTTACCCTGCGACTGGAATGAAAGCCAAATCATAGATGACAAGAAGGGCCCATAGTAAATAATTAAATTTTTATCCTGAAGAATTTGAGAATTATCTTAGAAGAATTTTGTGGTAGAAAGATTTATAATGAGGCTTATATTAAGGTATAAGACTACTTGAATGGAGAAAGAATTAAATAGAAATCAAAGAGAGAGGTTTGGACTACTTAAGCCAGGAATCTGAAAGACACCACGTGCAGTGGAGATTGGAGGTGAGGGATCTACGTGAGGGAACGTCAGGAAGCATCCAAGGATCTAATGGATAAGTCAGCAGTGGTGGTGCAAGAGGGTTTGGTGAGAGGGAATGGAGGTCCCTGAGGAGTGGTTTGGCCATGGAGGGAAGGGAATCCATGTGAGGGAAAACGGAGGAATTAGAAAATACTCATTTCTTGATCCACACTAGAGAAGGAGTGATGGTTACTTGTTTTCATTTTTGTTTTGTTATAGTGAAAGTAAGTTGTGAGGGGTTGAGGAATAAAAACAGTTTGGAAAGGCTGTAAGCTATATTTCTGTCCATCTTCTGAGCTCTTTTTTTTTTTTAAAGAGAGAAGGACAGAGAGAGAGAGAGAGAGAGAGAGAGAGAGAATCAGTTTTTATTGAGTTTTTCACATGGCTTTCGTTGCTCTGACACTTAGCTGTGTACGTGGGTGCTGGGGTTTGAACCTGTGTACTCGTGCATATTGGGCAAGCTCCGTAACCCCTGAGCCACTGCTCCAGCCCCCATCTTTTGAACTCTTAACCACCAGCAAATACAGGATAGTAATGCCTTTTGTTTACTCTTTCCTTCTTAGATGAAGAAGCTTCTGAATAATACTTGTTTCTCCTATGTTGCTCATGGTAGCAAAGGTTCTAGTTGCTCTTAGGGTTTAACATCTGATAAACAGAGGGACACTGCTGAAAACACAGCTCTATTATTGAAAAATTCTGATATTCCTAACTAATAAACCAATGTGGGTCCCGAAGGTGAATTCTCTCTAAATTTAAAAATTTAAAAGCTAATGATTATAGAGACATTTTTAAAAAAAATTCCTTATGTTTTGAATCTAGCATGGTAGATGGAATCAAAACAAAAAATTTAGACCGAACCAGACCAACTTGGAATTGGAAATTTGTGTGCTAGGAAATCAATGTTCATTCGTGTTGCCAACACAGGGCAAGATGAACTGATAAATACGTTTACGATCCCTAATTGTTAAGATGGAATGTCAATTTTCCTACCCTTTGCCCTGATGTGCAATATAGCCATCAAAGCCATTTGCTGTTTTTTAAATGGACAGTTGGAGCATTGTCTCACTGAATAAAGGTCTCTGCTTATTTTACAACATAGGATGAGAAGATTCATTTGGAGGTATGGCATTCATAACTGACCACCAGTTTTGGTCTGGTTTTCATATTATGGCATGGGAGGTAAACTTAGTTTTTTGTGCTAGATGCCTGGAATATATTTAGTGTTTTTCCTGTATAGTAGAATTCCAGGGTGTGACAGAAAGGACTTAGAAAGCAACTGTTTTCTATACATGGATATGTTTTGGGTGGGCTCCTACCACCAACACTTTGTTTTTATCCCCAGGGTTCCTTGGGTCTGAGAAAGCTTAACTTAGGTCTTAGTGGCCAGACCTCTAGACCTCAGTCAGAGTCCTTATTAGTGATGGAATAACAATATATTCTCTATCTGACTCACAGATTTCTTTCTTTCTTTCTCTCTTTTTCTTTCTTTCTTTCTTCTTTCTTTCTTTCTTTCTTATTCTTTCAAGATAGTCTTTAATTTAGGAGGGAATCGTTGCCATACAATCATGAACATATGCATACTGACTGAGCAAGCTGAGGCTGATGCTATTCCATGGTCTCCCCTCTTGGATTCCCCCCCACCAATCCCATGTTTCCCCTACTTTACCCCCATGTTAGTTGGGCTTCTCATGGAAGTTGAAGGTTCCCCACTGGATTGATAACCCTCATACTGCCTCCCTCCAGCTGCCTTGATATCCCTCCTATTCCCTCCCCCCAATCCCTGCCACCCTCCCTTCATCCCCAGTGTCATAGGCAAGGTTTCCCCGCTTGTGTTAAAAATTCCCCATGCTAAGGTTATTATTATCTTAGCCAACCAGCAGTCTTTTGCTGATTGTATTCTAGCTTCCACATTTGAGAGAAAACATTCGGCCCTTGAGTCTCTGAGTTTGGGATATTTCACTCAGCATAATTTTTTCTATCTCTATCCATTTGGCTGCAAATGCTATGATATCGATCTCTCTGATAGCAGAGTAGAATTCCATTGTATATATGTACCACAGTTATTGAATCCACTCATCCAGTGAGGGGCATCTGGATTGGTTCCATAGTTTAGCTGTAGTAAATTGAGCTGCTATAAACATTGATGAAGCTGTATCTCTGTAATATGCCAATTCTAGCTCTTTTGGGAAAATACCCAGGAGTGGGAGAGCCGGATCATAAGGTGGTTCCAGCCCCAGTTTTTTGAGGAGACTCACAGATTTATTGAGGCGATTGACTGTTAATGTGTGTGGCCACAAAGTATCTACAGTTTCATACTTCGTAATCCTTCCACAACTTGCTGTCACAATAAAAACTGAACCAATGTGGTTTAGGGAATAAGGCCATTCCTGCTCTGACTCTTGCTTCCTTTCCTGTCCATCTCCTTCCATTCACTCTCCCCGACACACCTTCTGTCCTACAGCCCAGACATACTGCCATGTTGATCTATTTGTAGTTCCCTCAAGACATACTGTTTCCCTTCACTTTTGGGTGTTTTCTCATGCCACCCTATTTACCTAAAATACTTGTTGGTCACTCTGCAGTTTTCTAAACCTTCTCCTCATCCTCCTGAAACCAAGTTGGACCCAAGGCACATATTGGTAATAAGGAGATACGTGTGGAAGGACAGGATGAGGTTCCTCCCTTGATGATGGAGACAGAGACATAAGGGAGTTAGTAATAATTTTACAGAGAGGGCACCTAGGTCACAAAGCTTTGAAAAAATTTGCCCAAGGGGATAAAGCAAGTAATTTAGAGCTGGGGTTTGAAGGCAGGCTTTCTTTCCTAAGAACTAGGATATTTACTTTCTGCCCTAGAGCTAGTGCTAAGTGGCTATATGCTTATGCCTTTCCTAGCTGCTATGCCCTTTCCTTCACTCTAAGTTAGACTATTTAGTTTAATAAAACTTTACTGAAGGCTTAAAGATAACAGAAGGACTCCCATGCAGATAATACGATCTTAGGTTAAAATAGCCTCTAGAAGAAAAGCTGTACACTCTCTTGTGCTCTCTTCTTGCTCTTGAGAGATGCTCTCTTCCACTTAAATTCTTGACTGATTTGAGGAAGAGCACACACCAGGTCCCCATTTCCTACCCTTCTTTGGAGTTCCATGTTTCGCTTATCCCTATCTTATACCTACTTTTAAGTCAATGTGTCACTTCTCCCTATTTATTGCAGAGTAACAAAACTCCTCATTCTGCTATGTAAATATATATATAAATATATATATTTTAAATCACTGAAGTTTGAAGAGCGATTTAAGTATATATATATATATATATATATATATATATTTTTTTTTTTTACATAGCATTATTTACATGGCATGATTTTGAGGGTTAGAATTTTGGGGATCATGTGATATTATCTAGCTAAAGGTAGTACTGGTTTGGAGGCCACAAGAACGTCTGAGGGGACTGCTGGAAAGAATACTGGGTTCAAAGGTCTTCTACCTCATAAAAATCATGAGGCCTCTCCGTGTGGCCTCTTAGCCACAGTAGTCAGACTTCTTGGTGACATCTTAGGCCACACTATTCTTCAATATATTTATTTATAACACATCTTTAATGTTTTGCTTTTAAAAATCTATGTGTTTAGTATTCCAAAAAAAGAAAGTAAAGTCTGTCTTTAAGATCTGGAAATTGGCGTATGCCACTTCTGCTATTTTCTGTTGATCAAAGTAGTTACAAAACCTGCCCTGATTCAAAGGTAAGGCCTGCAGACCTCAACTCTTAATGGGGGTGATGGTAAATAGTGTACATTTTTGATGGACCATTGTAACCTTCTACAGAAAAGTCAGTCTGCTCACAGTGAAGGTCAGAGAGATGATAGGTACTAAGCACTGGGCCCTGGTGACTTCATGATTCAGAATCCTGACCTCACTGCTGATTGCTGATGCCCTGAGAAATTCAACTCTCTGTTTCTGTTTTCTCATTTTAGAAAACAGAATACTCCACCTCACCGAGAATCCTTGCCTCCTAGGGACTTAGCAAGTTAGCAGATAGAAAGTGCTTAGGATAATGCCCAGCTCACAATGGGAAAGCCATAGGCATGAGCTGCTCTTAGCAGCAAGGTAGTGTCATTTGTCCTAATGTCTTCATTGCTGAGGAAGACGGTGCCCATCCTTTGCTTTACTAAATGGCCCACTGACATTACATAAGTCACCTTCTCTTTCTCCCCAAACTGTAACCCCCCTAATGACTCCCCACATAAAAAAAACATGTATATACCTTCCAAAAGGGAAGTCTATCTTTTCCAAAATAACTAAGGAATTTACTCATGGCTCCAAAATAGCAGATTGTCTACCTTAGGCAATGCATGTTCCAGTGCTCTTGGGAATGAACTTCTCATACCTACAATATCACTTTTTAAATTATATTGAAACTAACTGTTGAATCTTCTATCTCCCCCATTAGACTGTGATTTGTGGGAGAGCAGGAGTTTGAAAATTCATCCTTTTTTATTTTTATTTTTTCCAGTGCTGAACAAGATGGCCAACCACAGGTCTTCAATGTACTTGTAAAATGAGCAACAATGTTTTCTTTGTCCTTCAGGCAAGGTTAAGGTCAATGAGAATGCCTATAGAAATTGTACAGGTGAATAAAATGTTAGAATCACATACTTACAAGAGATTCTTTTAACAGCTTACACGACAAATATGTGTCATAAGGAATATATTCAAGAGTAGTAATTAAATCATATTTTTGTTTTCTTTATTTCTTCTAAAATATGCAGTAGGTTCTACATGTCCTTCAGATGCCAGGTTCAAAGTTTCTTCTTGTTGATGCCTAATAAGTCGTGGTCCCACTGTATGCTAGCACCACCTGAAATCATAGCTTCTCTCAGTCACATTTCTGTTCTAGTTTATTTTTTATGTATCTATCATTTTTCGTTGTGCTTTGAAGTTCCCAGTTTTTTGCCTTTCCACTGCACAGGCACTGAATTCTGGGGAACATACTTTGTTTTCCCTCTTGGCTTTATGATACTACCTTTTGGCTTTCCGGACAACTTCAGATTTGCACTTTGATCACTCCTTTCTCAGAATCTTGACATTGCTTTTGGTTTTCAGCGGCTCTCTATTGCTTGCTTCTGCATTCCTCAAGGATTATGTATCACATTAAGGTCATGTTCAGTGCCCCCTATTTCCAAATAAAATCCAGTTTCTGGAGTTAGTTGGGTCCTAGTGGACTTAAATGTAGTAAAGAATGACAGTGCTGACAAACGAATCATAGCCAAAGTCTTCCTAATGAAGCCTCCAAATCCACAGAGAAAAACTGCTTAGAAAGTCATTCATTCCATTTACTAAATATACAAAGCAAAATAGTAAAAAATTAGAGACTGCCGTTAACACTCTGTTACTCGTTTTCTTCACTGGGATCACTATTTTAACTCCAAATAACAGCAAATTAGGTGAAGTCATTGTTATATCCTGGACCTTGCTTGATTTATGGCAAATATTTCTTTTACTTTGAGATGCATGCATGTATATAAAGCCTAAGACTGATGATCACCGATTTGTTGATTTGCTAAAACTGTGAAACTTATGTGTTGGCTCTTTAAAAAATGGAACCAGGCAATTTTCAACAAATATCTATTGGTGATTATAATGTGCAAATTATGCTGAACACCGTAGAGGATGTTAATAGTGACATGGTCCCTTTTTCCTAAGAGCTTCTCAAAGGAAATCATAGGTGTTAGAGCTGGAAAGAATTTTCTGGGGTTGTTAGTTCTATCTCCAAACTTAGGGATAAGAATTTAAGGCCCATAGACTAAATGATCTTGGGGAATGCACTCAACTTTTTCAAAATTTGATCTCCTCATTAAAAAAATGGAAATCATAACATCTAGTTCATAGTGTTGTCATAAGAATTAAATTCAACAACATGTGTGGAGTACTGAGCTAATTGCCACCCATGGTAATCTTCCAATGAATGGACCTTCATTCAGTATAACCAAACACCACATAATGATAATTCTGTCGATGATGAAATACATATATGATGGTGCTCCCATGAAATTGCATCACCCAGTGACTTCATCACATCTTAGTTTCTGTTATAAATTCACTATGATGTCTGTGCATTGATGTAAATTGCCTAATTTCTCAGAACTATCCTTATCATTAAGTGGCATGTGACTTTATTATTATTATTATTCATGATTAGACAAATGGGGAGTAGCAAAACAGAAATACAAATCCAATTCTTTCAAGCCCATTATTTCATGTAGTTCTCTGTGCTATAAATATATTATTTTCTTATCTATGCAGAATTTCCCTTTCATTAAAGACATTCAGAAACAGATATTGTCAGACTGCCATTTGTTTTCACCAAATCACAACAGAAACAAAATAACATTTCAAACCAAACAACAGCAACGAAACCTCTAAACCTTTTTTTGGGTGCACTGCTTAGATGAAGCATGAAGTTAAAAGTTAAATACATATATTTTTAAGTTAAGACTTTCTAATATAGACACAGATGAAATGTCACCCATTTGTTCTGTGAAGCATCCCAAATGCTACAGGATATGTTCCAGATTGTAATTTCTACGAGATCTTTCACACCTTCATCGAGTATCAATCTCTCTTCTAGCTGTTCTGAGTGGTCAGCATGGGCAGTCTTCTGAGGGGCATCCTAAGTCCTGCCTTCCTACGTTGTCTGCATCCTTCCCATCTAGAACTGGGCCCCAGCCCCTGCTGCTGGGAGGCTGATGAGTTGGATGTTCACCAACTCTCTGTTCTTGGAAAGCCTGTCTTCTTATCACTTTATGTTAAATATGGATGAAAGTCTCTCTTGATCTAACCTTCTAAGTTTATCCAGCTCTCAAATGCACACGTTCCTTTCTAAAGCGGCCTGAGTGGAACAACATTTAATAGACTTCTACAGAACTGAAACATTCTTCTGAGTCTAAATGTTCACCTTCTTATCCTTACAGTATTATTTTAAAGCGAGACTTTTCATGAATTTGGTAACATTAGGTAGTTTTACCACTTTTTGAGAGTTGTTTTTTGAATATAGACTTTATTCAGATGTGAAATTATCTTATTTACTACTTTTCTTCAACTCCTCTTTTTTTCAGACTTCTAATTATATTCACTCATCAGCTTTAACTCTGAGAACAATAGTACTAGTATCAGTCAGGGTTCTCCAGAGAAACAGACCAATAGTGTGTGTGTGTGTGTGTGTGTGTGTGTGTGTATTTACATATATATATGCTACTAACCAATGTTCGGTTCTGCTTACAACTCAAAAGCCAATACTTGAGAGACAAGAGTTGGTGAGCTGGGAAAAATTTTTATCAACATGAACTAGCTAATCAAAGTGTCTAGATTGTCAACCTAAGGACCATTGCAAAGAATGGTATGTATGGAGAGGGAAGGAGGGTAGTGGGGTGACAGATTGGAAGGCTGAAGGATAGCTGCATATCCAGGCTTGAAAACTGTCTCCATCACTCAGAGTGATTTTCCTTTCTGCTTTGCTGGGACATCCTGGCAAAAACAGCTATGTTCCTCTCCTAGGCCAATCCTGGTAGTTTTTTAGAAAAACACATTATTTCCTGCAAGTTAAACATTATTATACTTTTATTAGGGAATGTGATTAACAAGTCCATGGCCTACACTTTGATGTTATCTGAAGAACATCAGAAATTCCAGGTTATGAAAAACTAAAGAATGCTCATTAGGAAGTCTTGGGACCAGTGTTTTTCTCATCTTCTTTTCTTGCCATAGCTGACTCCATCAGGTTAGTATCTTGGTCATTTAAAGGTGGTTTCCTTTAGAGCTTACAATGCTGGGCAAAGGAGAAGAACAAAGACTTAACTTCACAAAGAGCAATTTTCAGAATAGAGCTAATGTAGGATAGGGCGGCATAAGACAAAACAGAGTAGCCCTTGTCACTGTGACACACACACACAATTATGATTATTGATACAAAGAATTGGTTCAAACAATTATGGAAACTGTACATTCTTAAGATTTGCAGTTAGCAAGTTGGGCCTCCAGGAGCACTGATGGTTAATTCTAATCTGAGTCCTAAGACCTAAGAACCAGGAGAGTCAGTGGTATAATTCTAATCTTAATGCTGCATTCTTTTGTTTTCTTCTTCTTTTTTTCTTTTTTGTACCAGGAATTGAACCAAGCGAGGCAGGATCTTGCTAAGTTGCTCAGGGCCTCCTTAAGTAGCCGAAGCTGGCTTTGAATTTGTGATCCTCCTGCTCAGCCTCCTGAGTTGCTGGGATTATTAGAGGCCTGAGCCACCATGCCCTCCATTCTCAACACAACACAGGCACTCTTGGGGCAGGAGGAGATGATGGTTCCACAGGAGCAGCTGATGGTTTCTTTTTATAGTCCCAAGACAGGAACAGCTGATGACCCAACTCAAAGACAGTCATGAAGGAGGAATTTCTCGCTTGCTGGCAGAAGGGTGAGCGTTTTTTGTTTAGGCCTTCAACTGATGGGGTGCTATCTCCTTGCATTAGGGGTCGCAGGCAGATTTATGCAGTGTTGGATTCATATATTAATCTCATCCAAATCACTCTTCACAGACACACTCAGAAAAACATTTGACCAAGTATAGGAGTGTTAACTGAGGCCAGTCAAGATGACAATTGCTGTGCTAAGTGGCTATTGTCTTCATCAACGGATGCAGTGAGAAACCAGGTTTACACTTTTGTTATTCATCAACATCAGTCCTATACTGCTGCACAAAACTTATAGTTTTATAACAGTTTTATTTGGTCAACATAATCCTAAAGCATCCACTCTGCATAGAGTGAGCCAGTCACATAAGACTGAGTCACACTAGAGGGTTCCTCAAATCAAATGTTTTTGGTAGGGGAAATGTAGCTTACTATTTAAAAAAGAATGAAATTTGAGGTCAACCACATATGAATTTGAACACAGACTTTTGGCATGAGTATCTGTGTAACACAGACTTATCATTCAACTTTGTCTCCATGACCTCCTCTGTATAAATTGGAAGCACAATGATTTATAGTGTTATTAATGAAATGCCATGATATGTGTAAAACAGAGTTCCTTTTTAGTTTTAAAATCATCATTTCATTTTTTTCAACATAAAACTTTGTTGTATGATATGGCATTCTATGGGATCCTTCGTTTGATAAAAGTTGTCAATTTGTATGTTCATATTTGACAATGTGAAATAAAGCAGAGTTTGACTAATTTATTTAGATAATCTATTTTACTATAATCACTACACTATTTCAGTTTCATAAAATACTTCTTAAAATTGTTTTTTAAATTGATACATAGAATTGTATATATTTGTCATGTTTAACATAATGATTTGAAGTATATATTCGTTATTAATGATTACATCTAGCTCAGAAAGAAATACATTATTTCACAGAGTTATAATTTTTGTGGTGTGAGAACTTACTATTCTCTCTCTTAGCATTTTTCAAGAATGCAGTATGTAGTATTACCCCCTTATTGTGGCTTCACTTCGCATGTTGACAGTTATCTATGGACAACCACAGTCCAAAATGGAAAGTTCTAGAATAAATAATTCATAAGTTTTAAATAACTTTGATTACATTATACTATTATGATGTTTACTTTTTAATAATTGTTACTGTTTTACTATTACTAATTTATAAATTAAAGTTTATCATAGAAAAGATGGAAATACTATACCCTTATTAACTACTAGATCTCTTGAATATATTCCTTATATCTTAGTGTAATTACATCATTCTTTGACCAATATGTGTTTATCAAACTTCCTTATTCTCTAGGTCTTTTAACCTTTTTGTGTTAGCTTCCCATAACTATAATGAAACACCTGAAATAATTAACCTGTAAAGAAAGTAGGTTTATTTTGGGGTCATGGTTTTGGAGGTTCCAGTCTCAGATTGAGTGGCGCATTTCTGTGGACCTCTGATGAGGTAGCATTTCATGGCTGGAGGGAATGGAGGACCATAACCACTTACCTCATGAGCCATGAAGCAAAAACTGCTAGCTGGTGATATCTTTTAATACTGTTTGGGGAAAACCCTCAGTATCCCAGGACCTTGGATCTGTGTGATATTATTTTTCATCAGTTTTTGAAAATTTTACACAGTTATTTCTTCAAAACAATCTTTTTACACTTTTTCTCTTCTTTCACTAGAACCCAGTTAAATGCACATGAGACTCCCCGGTATCACAAGATTCACTGATGCTCTATTCGTTTCAGCCATGTTTTTTCTGTGATTCAGTTCAGTTTACCATAACCTGTTTTTAAATTCAAATTAATATATAATCTGCTGTTAAGCCCATTCAATAAATATTTTTTTTGTTTTATTCAGATATACTATTTTTTAGTTCTGGAGTTTTAGTTGGTTCCTATTGAGCATTTCGATTTTTCTTCAAACACATAAGCAAGCAAGCAAGCAAAAAACTTTTACCCATGAGGTCATCTTTTCTGTGAATTCTTTAACATATTTACAAGCCCTTGACTTCTAACTTTGATACTATGGCCCTCTATGATCTCCTTCTGTTGACTAAATGAATTCATTTTTTTTTGAAATTACAGATAATGTTTTCTTTTTCTTGATTCTTCCTGAACTTCATAATTTTATATGATATCCTAGACTTTACAAAATAGCAATGGAGGAAGTGTGATTTTTGGTTACTTTTATTTATTTTCCAGAGAATGCAAGTTCTTTATTTTTACTTGATGTTAGAATGGAGGTTGATCTTATGTAGTCCTCTTAGATTTGAGCTTTTCTATGGGTAAACTATAGTATCGACTATATTGAGTTCACCTATGATTAGTCCAATTCCCATTCTTCTTACATTTTTGATCTTGTAAATATTCAGGTTGGAGTAGTTGAACCAAAGTCTTGGGTATTTTTGACTTAACCTTGGGTTAGCTCAATCAAGGGCCTATGGTGATGGAACTCTTGCTTTCAGCTATGCTCTGCCATCTCTTCATATTCAGACCCCAGGCAGCAGGTGTACAAGTTGCCAGAGCTTCCTCCTAACCTATGAAAGGCTCATTTCTCTTGGATTTAGTCCATGAAGTCTTTTTTATGCTTATTATTCTTTGTTTTTCTTATATTAAAAAATACAGGATTTTTATTTTGTCTGTGTTTTCTTTAGTGTCCTAGGTCTTAACTGGGCCTAGAACAATTTTGAATAAGAAATATAAATTCACATGGAGTATTAATTTACACCTAAGATGCATATAAATGATTCTTAGGGAACATTAGTATTCCCATTTAGAGTCCACTTTTAGATGAAAATTTTTTTTTGTGTGTGTGTTCATTAGTATATCTTGTTTTCTGAGTGTCATGAGCTTCTGGTTATAGGTAGAATTGTTAACTACAAGTACTTAATTAGTTACCCAAGATTTTACTTTCTATTTTTATGTGGCTTCTAAAATCCAAGCTCTGTTTACTAAAACTGGTATCTGATTTCATCTCCCATCCCAAATCGGTCATAGATTTAGTCTCTGATCATCATTGTTCTCTGTTTCTGCTGGAGACTTTTCTCTACACCACCCCCCTGATGGTCTCTCCCTCTCCCTGTATGTGTGTCAATTCACCATCTCCCTATTCCACCCATCTCTCAGCCTTGAGTATCCAACATTTTACTCTCTTTCTGGGTTCAATTGTTTTAGACTTTTCATGTAAGAGGAATCAAATGGTATTTGTCCTTCTGTGCTTGTCCTATTTCATAAAGTCTTCCAGGTTCATCCATGTTGTTACAAATATGTATGTATGCTACGTATATACCTAAATTCAGGTTTTTATTTAAGACGATATGTGTTGCCTTTTAGCTATAACTTATAAGTTTTTTGAGGGGGCTGGAGCGGTGGCTCAGTGGTTTTGGTGCTTGCCTGGCAGGCACAAGGACGTGGGTTCGAACCCCAGCACCACGTACACAACTGAGTGTTGGAGCAACTGAGGCCATGTGAAAAACTAAATAAAGTTAGTTTCTCTCTTTCTATGTCTCTCTCACTGTCCCTCTGTCTTTAAAAAAAAAAAAAGTTTTTCCATAACTGTAATTTTTGCTATTTTAATTGTTGTGTTATTGGAAACAAATCACCTCTTCACTCTGCTGCCATATACTACTCCTATCCCTACCCCTCCTTTCCTCCTTGTGGTATTTAAGCTTAGAACTGAACTCTGGCATTAAGGGGCAGGGGAATAAACTTCACCCATTGAATTAGCACACATGGCGATTCTTTCCAGAGAATATGCATGCATCGGGCTACCCTGGTTTGGAATCTGGTAGAAATATCCCCTCTACACCAACTTAGCAATGTGCTCTTTGCTTGTTTTTAGTCTGGCCATGGGAATCATGACCTAGTAATGACAAGGTCAAATAAGTAAATTTGGGAAGGAGGCAGGATGGCTAATTATCTTTTTGGTCTTATAAAGTCTAAGACTGTTTTTATATTTTCTTCTCTTTCCCATGAATCCACTTACAGGAAATTTTGTGAAAAACTTTAAGAGCACAGCCTTCAGAGTCATACTAGTTTGACTATTAAACTGTAAATAAGGGTTTGTTTATTCATAAAAAATTATAGTATAGTTTGCTGTTTTGAGTATTAAAAGAGGTATGAAGTAATGCATATAAAGTACTGAGTGTGTAGCCCAGTGTGTAATAACCTTGAGTTCAACATTAGCTACCTTAATTTGTTAGTAGTATTGATGTTTCTAGTAATTAGTATATAACAAAACATTTTGGATTAAATGGCCGGTCACAGTATCAACACTAGCATCCTTGATACCCGGTGATCACCAACTCCAAGGCATTATGTGCTTGGAGCCTATTTATCACATGGTAGACTTTCATGTGTGGTACGCAGTAGGATTCTTTCTTTCTTGGATGTTATTAATGCTGCATCTGGAGTGTTGGTGGTATATCTTTAAAAGATTGTGGCTTACTATTTACACATAAGTCACTATGGAAAAAATTGCATTGTGCTGATACAAAGGCACCCTCTTGACCAGAACAGAAGTGTTGTTTCCACAACACTGGAAGGGGGACTAAGCAAAGCACACTGAAAAAGCTGCTCGGTGTTATGTGAACAGCTCACATTGTTTTCCTTTTTCTTATTGTACTGTTTTACCACTGGCAATCAGTGTGGGGCCTTCGCTTATGAAAATATAGCTGTTGGCGGTTTAGGCTCAATTTCATTCTCAAGCTGTCATAAATGATCACATGGGAAGATAATACTTGATGGGAATTTTGTTTTCTTTTTTCCTTTATTTTTCTTTGAGGCAACTTGTTAGCATGGAGAGCAAGTAAGACTGAGATCTATGGTAGATTGTAATGCTTGGAAAATACACATACATTCTTAAAAATTAAATTCACAGAGCCAAAAAATGGAAGGAAGAAATGCACTAATTGAATTTCAGCATTTGCATTCATTTCCACTTGTTTCCTATATGATTTTCTCCATACTATTTATTTTTAATTTTCCACATCTTTTATTGGTGCATTATAGTTGTACATATTGATGGGATTTGTTGTTACATATTATTACATGCACACAATATAGCAATATAATATGGCCAATATTACTCCCCAGCATTTCCCTGCTCCCTCCCTGCCTCCCATACCTTGGTCCTTTTCCTTTACTGATCTCCCTTTGATCTCCCACCCCACCCTTTTTTTGTTTTTCTTTTTTCCTCTCTAGCTTCTGCATATGAGAGAAAACTAGGGACCCTTAATCTTCTGAGTTTGACTCATTTCACTTAACATAATGGTCTTTAGTTCCATCCATTTTCCTGAAAATACCATAATTTTATTTTTCTTTATGGCTGAATAAAACTCCATTAGGTATATATATCATATTTTCTTTATCCATTCATCTGTTGATGGACAGTGAGGCTGGTTTCACAGTTTGACTCTTAAAGAAGAGGTAGCATACCAAAATTCTGTCCTGTATATTATTTTACAGTAGAAAATCTGTGGCTAATTTATATGACCCAATTTATAATGAAGACTGTCTTCATGAATTTTTAAAATAATTTTATGTGTATATTGATAAATTATAATGTTGTGTATTTATGGGGTACAAAGTGATATGATACACAATGTGGAATGATTAAATCAAGCTAGAAAACACATCATCACCTCAAATACCATTTTATTCTTAGCAACTTTGAAATATAAATTATTATTATCCATAGTCAACAGGTTATGTCATAGAACTCAAAAATATCTCAAAAATCTTATTCCTCCTATCTAACTACATTTTTTTTTTACCATTTGATCAATATCTCCCTATTCTTCTCATCTCACAGCCTTGAATAGATACCATTTTACTCTCTGTTTCTGGCTTCAATTGTTTTAGATTTTTCCTATAAGTGGAATCATACAGTATCTGTCCTTCTGTGTTTGTCTTGTTTCATTTAGCATAAGGTCCTCCAGGCTATCCATGTGGTTGCAAATGTGGATATATACCATATTTTTATTATCCATTCATCAGTTGGTGGACTCTTAGGTTGATTCAATAACTTGGCTTTTGTGAATAAATCTGTAATTAGCATGCAAGTGCACAGGTCTCTTCAAAATAATGATCTTAGATCCTTGGGGTATATACCTAAAAATGGAATTGCTGGGTTATATAGTATCTCTATTTTCAATTTTTGTTTTTATTTTTTATTTTTTTATTTTTGAACAACCATACAAGTTTTTAGCAAAATAATATAAAATGTGTATATATTCTGGATATTGCAATTACCCCCAGGAGTGCCCCCCCCAATTACCCTCCCTTATCCCGCCCTTCCCCTTCCCACTATATCTCTAAAAAAAGTATTAGGTTGTAAAACATTGCATCTTAACTGGATTTAACACATGCTAATAGACCAACTTTCTCATTGTCCAGGGTCTAGACCCCACCTCAACAGATGAGTGGAGACAATCGACCCTTAGTTCCCTGGGTTAAGCTGATTTTACTCAGCATGATCTCTTCCATAGCCATCCATTTACCTTCAAAGGCTGCAATATCATTGTTTCTAATTGTTGTGTAATATTCCATGGTATAAATGTACCACAGTTTTTGGATCCATTCATCCAGTGAGGGGCATCTGGGTTGTTTCCATAGCCTAGCAATAGTAAATTGTGCTGCTATGAACATAGATATTGCTGTGTCACTGTAATGTGCTGATTCTAAATCCCCTGGAAAGATACCCAGGAGTGGAATAGCAGGGTCATATGGTGGACTCATCCCTAGTTTTTTGAGGATTCTCCACACTGCTTTCCAGAGGGGTTGTGCCAGTCTGCAGCTCCACCAACAGTGTGTTAGTGTGCCTATCTCTCCACAGCCCCTCCAGCATCTATTATTGCTTATTTTCTTCATCTTTGCCATTCTGAAAACCTCCATAGTGTTTTCTATAATTATTGTACTAATTTAAATTTACATTTTCATCAATATTGTGCAAGAGTAGTTCCTTTTTCTTCACATCTTCACCAGCACTTACCTTTTGCCATTATAACAATAACCATTCTAATAGATTATCATGTATGTGTTCATATATATATATATAATATGTGATATCTCATTATGGTTTTAATTTCATGATTTTTTGAGCATTTTTTCATATATTGGCCACTGTATGTCTTTTTATGAGAGATGTTTATTTTGGTTCCTTTGCCTACTTTTAAATTTGGGTTTTCATTTTCTTGCTATTGAGTTGTTTGAGATCATTAGGTATTTTGGGTATCAGATGTGTGTCTTGCAAATATTTTTTCCCATTCCATAGATTATTTCTTCCCTTTGTTGTGAAAGATATTCGTGCAGGAGCTTTTTACTTCAATGTAATTACATTTGTCTATTTTTGCTCTTCTTCCCTGCACTTTGAGAGTTAAGAAACAAAAGCAAACAAACAAAAAAAAATAAAACAAAACAAAAACAAAAACTTTGCCCAGAAGCATATCATGTAGCTTTTCTCTCAAGTTTTCTTCTAGTGGTTTTAAAGTCTCAGGTCTTTTAGATGTGGTGTGAGATAAGGGTTCAATTCCATTCTGCTGGATTGCATATTCAGTTTTCCAGATACACTATTGAAGGTAATATTTTTTCCTCATTGTGTATTCTTAACACATCTGTCGAAAATCTACCATAAATGCATGCATGGATTTTAATTTGTGGGCTCTCTATTCTGCTGCCATTTGTTGGTATAACTTTCTTGTGCCAGTATTATGCTGTTTTAATTACTGTAGATTCAAAATATGGTGGTTAATCAGGTAGTGTGGTGCGTCCAGAATTATATTTTTTCTCAAGATTGTTTTGACTGTTTTTTTCTTTTTGTCTGTGAGAAGGGATTATGTACTAATTTTCAGATTATTTTCCATTATTTTCCAATGTGAAAAATAACATTGGAATTTTGGGAGGGATTGCATTGAATCCATAAATCATTTTGGATAATATGAATTTTTTTGTTTTTAGGGAAAGGGTGAGGAAGAGTAAGAGAGAGAGAGAAAGAGATAATCAATTATATTTATTTTTTCATTTGGTTTTTGTTTTCCATTCCACTTAGTTGTGTATGTGGTGCTGAGGTTTGAACGTGAGTCCTTGTGCATGCCAGGCAAGTACTCCACTGCAGACGAACCACTCCAGCCCCAAGTATGGATGTTTTAAATGTTATTAATTATTCCAATTCTTGGACAAGGAGTATCTTTTAATTTATTTATGTCTTCTTAAACTCATTTCATCAGTTTTTGTTTTTCAATGTGGAGGTCATTCACTTCCTTCGTTAAATTTATTCCAAAGTATTTTATTTTATTATATTTTTTGCAGCTATTGCAATAGGATGGTTTTCTTGACTTCTTTTTTGGATAGTTTGCTTTGATTTTTGTAGCCTATAACTTTACTTGTTCACTTATTCTAAAAGAGTTTGAATCAAGTCTTTAGGGTTCTCTATACATAAAATCATGTATCAGAAAACAGAGCCAATTTCATTTTTTCCTTTGTTATTTCTGTTATTTCATTCTTTTGTCTAATTGCTCTTGCAAGTATTTCCAGTATATGTTAATTGGAAGTGGCAAGAATGAATATTCTTATCTTCTTTCTGATCCTAAAGGAATGTGTTTCAGCTTCTTATAATCAAGTATATAATATATGGCATTTGTTGTGTTGAGTACATGCCTTCTATGTCTATGTTGTTGAGAGTTTTTGTAATGAAAAGACATTGAAATCTGTCAAATTCATTTTCTGTATCTAATAGGTGATCATGATATTTTATCCCTCATTTTGTTAATGCTGTATCACATTTATTGATAAATCCCACATTATCATGGTTAATGATCCATTTAACATACTATTTAATTTGGTTTTCTGGTATTTTGTTAAGGATTTTTGCTTTTTTTTTTCTTTTTTCATTTTCTAGTAATAACCTTGTCTGGTTTTGGTATCAGAGTAATGTTGGCCTCACAAAATGAATTTGGAAGTATCTCCTCCTCTTCAATTACCTGGAAGAACTTGAGAATGATTGGTATTACTTCTTTAACTATTTTGGTAGAATTCAGCAGTGAGATATTCTTTGTTGGGAAGCATTTTATAAGTGATTCATTTTCCTTACTCATTATTGAACTATTTAAATTTTCTTTTCATGATTCATTCTTGATCTTTTCTCTCTCTTTTTCAGTAAGCCTAGTAAAGTGTTTGTCTATTTGTTTAACTTTTCAAATGATCAACATATAGTTTCATTGCATTAAAATTGTGTTTCTAATCTCTACTGCATTATTTTTGTTTTGATGCTTTCATTTGCTTTCTCCTACTAACTTTGAAGTTAGTTTGTATTGTTTCTAGTTCCTTAGGTTGTTCTTTTGAGATCTTTTTTCCTTTTTTCCTTTGATAGGCATTTACTATTCCAAATTTCCCTTGTAGAAGTGCTGTTACTGCATCCAGGAAGTACTGTTATATTGTGTTTCCATTGTCATTTGTCTGAAGAGGTTTTCAATTTCCCATTTGATTTTTCCCTCTGAACCATTGATTGTTCAGATGCATGCTATTTAATTTCTATATATTATTGGGTTTTCCAAAACTTCTCCTGGTATTGTTTTCTAGTGTCATGCCATAGTGATTGGAAATAAACTTAATCCATTTACATACACAGCAATTATTGACAGGTAGCAACTCACTAAGGCCATTTTGTAATATTTTTCTGGTTGATTTATAGATTTACAGATTCTTTGCTTCTTCCCCTCTTGCTGTATTTCTTTGTAGCTTAGTAGCTTTCTTCAATGATGTGCTCTGAATTCTTTCTAGATATATATTTATTTTAGTAGTTTTGTGTATCTGCTATCTGTTTTTGCTCTGTTGCTACTACAGGTTTACATAAAACATCTTAAACATGTAATAGGCTATCTCAAGCTGATAACTTTAGCCATATATAATAACTACACTTTAATGCTCACTCATTTTTTCTGATGTCAAAAAGATTTATATATTTTTGTAACTTTCACTCTTCATTAATATATTTTAGCTATAGTTATTTTGCTATTTTTTTCTTTTAGCCCTTGTTTTTGAGATAAAATTGCTGTATCCATCAACATTACTGTCCTAGAGTATTCTGAATATGACTTGGTATTATTTATACAAAGAAGTTTTGTGCTTTCATATTTTTATGTTGTGAATTAGCTTAAACAGCTTCTTTAGATAATTCTTATAAGTCAGGCCTACTGATGATAAATTCCCTTCACTTTCATTTTTTTAGAAAAGTTTTTGTTCCTTCCTCATTTCCGGAGAGCTTTGCTGAGCAATGTATTCTTGACTGACAGTGTTTCTCTTCAGCACTTTAAATATTTAACCCTGCTCTCTTACTTCCTGTAGCATTTCCACTGAGATATCTGCTGATCTCTGTATTGGGATTCCCTTATGTGGGACAAATTTCTTATCTCAATGCTCAGAGTTTTATGTCTGTGATATTTGATAGTGTATTTATTATGTGCCTTGGTAAACTCCTAATTTACTCCCTGCTTATTGTACCTGGATTCTGGCATCTTTTCTCAGATTTGAAAAGAATTCAGCCATTATATCTTCTAATATGCTTTCTGAAGCCTCATCCTTTTCTTCATCTGGAACTCTTCTTAAGTGAAAGTTACTTCTCTTATTTATGTCACATAAATACTATGTGTTTATTTGTTATTTTTTCTTTTTGCTCCTCTGTTTGGATAATTTTGAGCTATTTCAAGTGCACTGATTCTGTTTCTGCTTGATCAGGTCTGCTCTTAAAGCTTTCTATTGAATTTTCTACTGTAGTTATTATATTCTTTATCTCTAAGATTTTTTTACTTTGTTTCTATCTCCATTATTCTCATGTGTCATTTTCCAAATACCATTTACTTTTCCACCTGTAGATTCTTGTAGTTCACTAAATTTCTCTAAATTATTTTCTTTCATAGATCTCTATTTCTTTGAAAGCAATTATTAGAGCCTTATTATTTCTTTTGATGGTGTCATGGTACCCTGATTCTTCACAATACTGTGACCTTTTGTTGGTGTCTATGTATTTGAAGAGACAGTCATCTCTTTTGGCTTTTACAAGTGCTAATTTGCAGTGATGGACTTTAACTATTTAGTCTAACCTGTGATGTTTGGTGGGCTCGTTAATAACAATCCAGGCAGGCAGAATTTGCTGTTGTGGTCTCTGGTTAAATGAAATCAACTGGATCTGCTGACTGGGCTATGCTGTCTAAAGAAACTATTGCCTAGACTTTTCAGTCAGTGAAAGCCATGGGCTGGGCAATGAAGTCAACTCTGATCAGGCAGTGTCACAGTACATATTTCTTGGAAAGGTTGAATTGGATTCCCAGGATTGGGAAGGGTTGCAGGCTGGGGTTTGATCTTAGATAAAATCACTGGTCTTGATGAATGGGCCTAGAGGCTAAGCTCCATAGACTTGCAGAGTGGAGATTGTCTCCCTACCTGGGTGAGGCTTTAGTGTAGGGCTCTCAGGTGGGGCTAACGTTTGTGTTTCACAAAAATGCATTGTAGCATGCATGTCCTGACCTGACAGGGTCTTGGAACAGGCTCTGAGGTTAAGGTGAACTATTGGTCTGCGGGTTTGGATAGGTTTAACCCCTGTGCTCCTCCAATATGTGCGTAGGTGGATATCTCTCTTTCAGATGAGTTGGGTGGTGCTCTGAGACTAGCTTAATGGATGGCCTTCTATGGACTCAGTTCAGATTTAATTTCCTACCCTGCTTTGTGAGTGGCCAGCTTCAGCTTTGTGGGTAAGATATTTCATTTGTTGGTACTCCTGATTGGGTGCCACCACTGGCAGTAACATAGAGGTACCACCCAGATCTCCATGCTGGCTGCTTTGAGCTCTGACTCCTGCCTTTGTTTCTCCCCTGGCCCCAGGTAGGCTAGGCTTGACATTACTCTTGTTGTACCTCATGAGGCAAGAAGAGAGGTGGGCTTCCTGGGAAGTGACTGTCAGAGGTTGAAAGCTAAATGTCCAGTTCTGGTCCTCTTTTCCCACTGTAGAAACCATGGGCTTTGGGATCCTTTCTGTGTGCCATTGTCCCTACTTGAAAAAGGAAGAAGGATGAAACAAAGTGAGACCATGTCTCTTACACTTTTAATGGAGTTTTTATTTGGTTCTATGGTCCACATGGGTCTTGATGGATGGGCCCAGAGGCTCAATCCTACATTTTGGGATCTCCATGAAGGTGGTTTTGTCTATCTCTGGATAGTTGCTGGTTGGAATTTTTTTTCAATTTATTTTTTATTCATTCAACATAGTCCTACATATTGGAGGGAATCATTGATAAATATTCATGCATAGATCAATACTGACAAAGTAAGTTAAGACAGACCCTAGTCCAGGATCTCCTCCCTTTGACCCCTAACTGTTCCCATGTCTCTTTTGCTTTATCTCCATGCTATAGATAGAAATGAGCATATACATGCATATTAAGTTTTGACTTTTCTGATCTTCTTTGCCTGTGCTAAGTAGACTTTTGGGGAGTGTTAGTGAAGCCTGGGACCTCTTATTCTGCCTTCTTGCTGACTAACTCCTTGCCTTCATGCATTCTTGCTACAGCTGTGTAGCCTGAATTGAATCAGGAATTTAAACCTAATTTCTAGTTTATGGGACATGATTTAAAAGCAAAAGTAGATAGATGTATATAGAATGCAGGACACTATCCTGAAGGATATTTAGCTTGATCTCTTTAACAAGTTAATGCTGGAGTAAATGAAAGGGAGGGAAGGAGAGGAATTTTCTTTGTTTTTTTAATCAAGGAAAGAAACTTGTCATTTTTTCCCCACATTTTTATTGGTGCACTATAGTCATTGAAGGGATTTATTGTTACATATTTGAACATATACACAGTATAACAGTACAATTTGTCCAGTATCACTCCCCAGCTTTCCCCTTGACCCCACTCTATACCTCCCACCCTTAGTCTTTTTCCTCTACTGATCTCCCATTTATTTTTAGGACATCAAACTCTCCCCACTTTGTTTTCCTTTATCCCAGGAAAGGAGTTTTATGGATTAAAACATCCTGAAGATATATAACAACAAAATGGAAAACAAAATGTGTTATTTGAACCCTGATTTGATTAAAAGAGTATTTCTGAGAAAGTCGAAATTCAGTGTAGACTATTAACTTATTAAGAAATGCTTATGAATTTTGGTAGATGTGATAATGGCATTGTGATTAAAAAATGTCCTCATTGCTTTTTGCCTAGAATTGAATCTTGAAATACATAGGGAAAATGTTGTTTTGTCTATTATTTACTTTACTACTTCAGCAAAATAGAATGTGAAGCATGTGCTGCAAATTGTTAAAAATGCTTAAACGTGGGCATTGAGCATATAAGATTCATTAAACTATGCTCTACTTTTCTGTAGGTTTGAAAATTTTCTCAATAGAAAGGAAAGAAAAAAGTTTTCATGATACTATTTTCTTAAAATGAAACAATGTTATTTAAAATATTTTCTGAAAAAAAAGAATTATAAATATATAAAATAAAGACCACAAAAATAGAGTAAACAAGGGTTAAGAGGATGACATATGTCTTTAAAGAAGAATCCTCAGGCATAGTTGCCCTTTTTTTTTTTAAAGGAGCATTCCATTTATAAACCTATTAGGTGATAGGACTAGAAAGATCAATACAGCATGCTACTTGGAAGAAAGACAATGTTAGAGAAGTTTAGACCATGAGCTTGATGCTTTAGCTGAGGGAGTCTTTGTCTAATGGGAAGAGCCCAAAATTGGCCTCTGTGTGGCACTGAATGTCACTACTGAAAGTTATTTACTAGCCATGTGAACGTGGGACCAAATGTCTTGAACTGACTCTCAGATGTGCGCTTTGCGGAATGGGGGAAAAAAACTTACGTTCTAGAGAATTTGTTAGCTTTAAATGAGATAGTGTACATAAAGAATTTAATATGGTGATGAGAGAAATCTAATTCATCTGTTAGAGGTTCATTAAGGAACTAGAGAAGAGGAGAAATTGGAGTTGAGCCTTGAAAAACAGGAAGTATTTCAAGAAATAAAGATGGCAGCAAAGAAAGCACGCTAGGTGCATCGAGATCATGGAGGCGGTATTGCAAGTTGTGTTTGAAAATCAGTCATAATAATGATTGGCTTAATAATAATAATGATTTGAACTTATAGGTCCTGGAGTGATATAATGGAACAATAGTTTGGGGACTGATATTGCTATTTCGTTAAATTGGTATAGTAAACTTGGACTTTATTCACAGTATTACGTGAGGAACTATTGAATGGTATTGACAAGCTTCAACAGAGTCAGAGTTGTGTTTTGAGAGGATCAGTTGGCAGTAGGCTTCATGTTACCCAAGAAAATCTGAAGACAATAATTCCATGGCAAAGTCTTTTGACCCCTGTCCAGGACATCTCCTTGCTCTCTCTTTCAGGACCCTGGTTTTCATGGGGATGGTGATACAGCAGCGTAAAAAGGAAACAGAAGATGAATAATAAAAAATATATCCCTATTTTATTCGCCTTTTGAAGAAAGAGGTGGCAGTATCAGTTTTGAATAATATAATACAGACTGAGGTCTTGGGATGAGTCTCCCAAAAATGCTCTTTAAAAGCAGAGAGCAGCCTTTAGGTGATAAACTACCAAAGACCCTAAGGATATATGTATAGGAAGCCAATGGTCTCCTGAGTTCCTTACGATACCATGGAACTATTAATGCTTCCCTCAGTGCCTTCTACTAGTGCTATTGTGACATTGAAAAAAAAAACTCCCTATTTTGTTTCAAGATGCTGTATGTATACTTAATGTTTTGTTATGTGCAGCTGAATTCTGTGTGTAATGGATGTAAGCACCAATTAGGAAGCTTCGCAGAAGTGAAGAGCAAATGATAAGCAAGAGGAAGCAGAACTCCAGTATGGGTGGCACTGACAGAAATGTAAAAGAACTGTGAATAAGAGGTACATTGAGGGTAGATGTCCAAGACCATTACTGATTGGAGGTGTTGTTGGAGGGAAGAGAAGGAATTCAAAGTGATTTCAAAATTTAAGCTTTGTTGACTCAGAAACTGATAACGTCATTTAAAAACTGGAGATAGTTGTACGAAAAGATAGGTTGAGTGATATGTGTTTGAAAACAACTTTAAAGTTAGTGAGTTTTACTCAAGACCAAAAATTCTGAATAAGAGCTGAATTAATAGTTTGGACACTCAAGACCTTAAGAAGAATGGTGGAAAGGAACAATGAGGAGAGAGTGAGGAGTCATCAATCCAATTGTAAAATTTCTATTTATGTTTCCAAATATGAAGATGGGCCACATTTACAGGCCAGAATTTTTAAATTTGGAAAATATGTAATCATTTCCATTAGGGCAAAGCAGCTAGAGATACAGCTTGCCTAGTCAAGGCATACATCGACTTTGAGAGAAGAGCTTGGGTTCAGTGACCTCTAGATGTGCTTTGTAATTCTATGATTCTATAATTAGCTCAGGCTTCAAATCACTTTCTGGGGAGCAGCAAATAATTCTTACCAATAAAACACAATTTAAAACTTGGAACTGAAATTACACATTTTCAATAAAGTGTAACAAAGATAATGACTGGAGACTCCACCTAGGAACAAAGAGCCAAATGTATTGGTTGGCCACTCGTGCAAGACGAAGCCGAAGTCTACATTGATTCATCTTGTGCAAGGTGTGGGTATGCTATGTTAGTTAAATATAAACCTGACAGCAAATGAAAGAAATAAAAGAACAATGCTATTTAAACTGTAGAATCTGCACCTAACATGAATAAACGCTCTAAACTTTAAATTCAGCATCAACCCCATTGAGAAACTGCTACTTGAGTTCAGTTTCTGCATTCAGTTCCTTTCTGAAACCTTCATTGGTACTATGGATGGAAAATTTCCCCTAGGTTCCTTATAATATATCTAACAATAAAAGACCAATGCTATTAGAAAAACATAGCAAGATATGGGTAGCTCTCATATCAATAAGAGTTTATCCTAAATTCCTGCAGATTTAGAAGTGCAATTATTTGGGCAATTTTGTTTTTCAGAAACATCAAGCATATGACAGAGCAATTATTAACATAATGATTTATGTTTCTATTATTGCTTTCTTAGAAATTGTATTTCCTACAGAAGCATACTGCTTGTGATCTGAAATGTAAGGCTCATACTAATTATACAGTGTGGTGATTCCTAAAGTGTCTTCCAGTAAGAATTCATTCAAGAATTACTCCATGGTCAGGTGAGTTTGACGTTCATTTAAACCAAATCGTTTGCTCTTTCTTTCTCTTTCTTTCTTTCTTTCTTTTTCTTTCGTTCTTCCTTTTCTTTTTCTCTCTTTTTTTTTGCAGCCCTCATCAGAGCATTTATGAAGCCCCACGACCCACCAAGGAGAGATTAGAGGATGTAGCATTTCCAAGCATATTGTATGTTGGGGTTAGTTTTTTATATGATTATGGACACCATGATTTGGGTATGGTTTGTCTTCCAAAGGCTCATTTGCTAGAAGCATGGTCCCCAGTGTGGTGGGGACTTTAATTGGTGGTACTCATTGGGAAGTGATGGGGTCATTACTGCACTCATCAAGGGATTATTGTGGTCTCTCAGAGCAGGTTGGGTATCCCAGAAGAGTATTAGTTCCCACAAGAGTGGGATTTTTTTTTTTAGCAGAGTATGTCCAGTTCCTCCCAGATCTCTTGCTTCCTCCCTCATCATATGACTTCTTTCTCACGTATGTTCCTCCTATGTGATAGCATCTATGTGTTATGATGCAGCAAGAAAGTCCTTGTCAGAGGCCGAAGAGATGGTTCCATGTGCTCTTGGACTTTCAGCCTCTGATACTATGAGTTAAATGAGCTTCTTTCTTTATAACTTCCCCAGCTTGGCTATTGTGTTATAGCAACACGAAACTTACTAAGACAATGCGATTACTTCATACCATTACTGTATTGGGTCATCCATGAGCATATGATTTGAACTAATTTAATTGAAGTCTCTCCTTGGGAGTTTGATGTTGAGATCAAGGAATTCTGTCTTTTTAAGACTAGACATACAACGTGTAAGATAAAAGTGATGGTTTCAGTCCATGTGGATAAAAGAAGCAAAGGAAGCCTGACTGGACACGTTTAAAAACAGCACAAATGCACAAAGAGGGAGAAGGGAGAAAAGGAAGGTAGAAAGGGGACAGCTGGAGCTTGCTCTGGTAGTGTTCTAAGTTCCTCCTTCCTCTTCCTTTAGCTGGATGCTTCCCCCTGGGGTTCCATGAGGCCCTTGCAACTTTGTAGTAGATCCCCCACCACCTTTTTTAAAGAAAGGGTGGGGGGGAGAGAGAGAGAGAATGAACTTTATTTAGACGTTCATGTGGATTTTGTTGCTCCGACACTTAGTTGCATGAGTGGTGCTGCAGTTTGAACCCGAGTCCTTGAGCATGCCAGGCAAGTGCAATACCACTGAGCCACTGCTCTGGCCCCATACATTCCTTTTCTTTTAAGGTTGAATTATTTTCTGTTTTCCCCAATGGACACATTTAATGACTATAGACACACAGGTTAATGGCAGAAAAGGAAATCATGTCACTTAACAATCAGCTCAATGCCATTTCAGCTACAGGCTGTACAAATCTTGAATAGTACTTGACAGATAAATATCCACTTACATCTAAAAATTAATGCTCAAAAGTTAAATCACTATATCTTCCATAACAATTACTTTTAAAGTTATCCATGTTTGCTTGTATGTATATACATAGTATTTAGTTTGCTTAAAATTTAATAGAGAAAATTACAGGATAAAAATAACAGATGCAGGGGCTGGAGTGGTGGCTCAGTGGTTAGGGCGCTTGCCTGGCATGCACAAGGATGCGGGTTCAAACTCCAGCACCATGTACACAGTGCAGTGTCAGACCAATGAAAGCCACCGAAAAACTAAATAAAATTATTTCTGTATTCCTCTCTCTCTCTTACTGCTCCTCTTTCTTTTAAAAACTATAACATATGCATATTCTACTACTTAAAATGAATAAATACCAGCATTTGTAAAATTTAAAATTAATTCATTTAAAACACATTTAAATATAAATGCATATTTTTTTTATCAAGAGAGAGAATAAGAGAGAGAGAAAGACAAAATTAATTTTATTTAATTTCTATCTGGTTTTAGTTTTTCTCACACTTAGTTGTGTATGTGGTGCTGGGATTCAAACCTGGTCCTTGTGCATGCTAGGCGTGCACTCTACCACTGAGCCACCGCTCTAGCCCCTCATTTAAATATTTTTAAAATATGTATTTTTTTGTGTTCTCTAACAAGTTCTGTTAAACTCTCCACAAAAGCAACTTATATGAATTTGTGTGTCCAAATCAGAATATTGTACTTCTATGGCTCAAGAATGTCTATTTGATATATTTGTATATTTTAAAAAATGTATTTAAATGTTATTATGCAATTTATAATGTTATGTCATTGTCCTTTTATAATTAACATTATGCATGCATAGCTTTTTATATTTTAATTTTATTAAGCAGATTATAGTACTGTTTTATAAACATTATACTTTACTTGAGGTTTGCTTTGCCATGTTGCTGCATAGTTTTAGTTTTAGTATTTAACTTTTATAATGCCTGGCTAATCTCCCACTGAGTTGATATATGATAGTTTGCTTTATTATTCCCATATGATTTAGATAATTGCCATATATTTTTGGCTATTATAAATAAATAAGAAGTAAGCAAATGATACAAATTAGGATATTTTTATCTGAAATTGAGAGAGCCTCATTAACCAAGCTATAAAGATATTTGCTTTTTATATAGTAAGCCAGTGTCTGTTTGGCTGTTCAATAATGCTTGGGGATTGAGTTAATCTATGTTTTTCATGGGGTTCTCCTCATGATCACAAAATGGCTGCAAGTTCTTTAAATATCACATCATCACAGGGCAACCTTCAAACTAGAGAGAATAGGGTGGGGGAGGCAAGGGCCATTTCTTCAATGATTATTATTTTTTTTTTCAGAGAGAAAAATCCTTTCCAGGAGTTCCATCAGAATTCACCTTAAATTTTTCATAAGCAGGATTGGGTAATAGGTCCAAATAGATTCAGCTCTGCAAATTTGTTTGGACAAATATTATTCTGTTCTGGAGTTGGGCACATCCCTCTCCTCTGCCCCCCACCAAAGCACAACTGAAAATGGTGGCATATTAGTCAGGGTTCCTCAGAGAAACAGAGCCAAAAGGATGTTTATAGTGTGTGTGTGTATGTATATGTGTGTGTGTCTGTGTGTGTGTGTGTTCCTTAAAAAAATAAAAAAGAAAAGGACAGTAAAACACCATATCCCTAAAGGTGCCTTTCCATTCTCCAAAACTAAGAGAAGGGAACATCGAGGGTGAGTGTGGGCCACAATGTCCTGATTCATATTACCCTGAAGGTCACTGGCTTTCTCTCATGTATGCTAAGAAGTTCATTTTATCTGGAGAAAGCTGTTTTCTTGCACACACACACTAACACAGCTGCTCCTTGTGATGCAGGTCCCCGAAGGAACAAAGGAAACAAAAGAAATCAATGATGTCACTGCTTGTGTAGCCTCACTTATAAAACCCCTCTCTGCAGTAACTGGTGAGGAGCAGAACACCGTGGAGAGGGAGGGAAGGGCTCATCCAGGCAGCTGGCATTGGCAAAGCAGAGGAGCAGAATGAGGAGCAGAGGCACTATTTTCAGGCAAAGAACCAGAGATACCGTATGAGAACAGAGAGACCCTGTCCAACCTGTCCCACTGGACCTTTTGGCAAAACATTTGTCCAGATTGTTGCCACTTAGATCTCACCTAGAAGCATTTGTCAGTAAACCTGTATCTTAGAACTCACCTCCAGATGTCTTCCTTGGTCTAGTGGCAACCTGTCCTTCTGCTCTTGCACCAGTGGCTTGTGAAGGTTATATGTGTGGGGTGCAGTTATTAGGAGGGGCTGGCTCAAGATCTGAGTTAGCAAGCTGGACACTTAGGAGAACAGAAGGGTTAGTTCTGGCCAGAGTCTGAAGACCTGGAACCAGGTCGGCCACAGGTCCTGCTAGTCTAAAGCCTGGCAGGCTTGAGACCTCCAGGAAGGGCAGATGTGTCAATTCAAGTTCCTATGAAGGAAAAGAACTGCTATTCCAATTCAAAGGCCATCAGGCAGGAGAATTCACCTTTACCTCAAGAAAGTATGTGCATTCTCCTCAGAACTTCAGCTGATTGAAAGAGGTTCACTCATTTCATGGAGGGCAATCTGCTTGGCTCTATCAACCAATTTAAATATGTCATCCAGAAACACCCTCACGGAAATGCATGGAATTATATCTGACCAAAATATCTGGGCACTACATGGGCTATTCAAAAACATTAACCATCATAGGAGCTATGCAGAGAGCTAACAGTGTGCTTCAGGGGTGAGGAACATCTGTTTTAATAGCAGTACAAAACTCAAGAAAAAATTATTGGGTTTGATTGATGGGAACTTTTTTCATGGTTTTGATTAGGTATTTCCCAAATGCTTTCATAAAAGACTACTACAATTTTTATACTCTTTAGTAATGTTTTACAGTGTTTCCTGTGTTAGTGCCTGAATGAAAGGTTTTTAAAAAAATTAGTTATTAGGTGTAAGATGTTACTCATTATTGTTTTAACATTTTTAATCAATGGGATAAACTTTGGTCATGTTTCTTTATCTCATATTTGTATTTCCTGTTTTGTGGATTTCTCTAATGAAATCTTAGCAGCACTCTTAAACATTTATAGATTTTGTAGATGGTATGTAGAAAAATACAATGCACATAAATATATTTAATCTCCTGCCATTCTTTTCCTATTGATATTATTTCCACTAACCTGTTGTTTTACTTCTTATTTCAATGTTATTAGTTTTTTTTCTCTATGTAGGTGTTTTACCCTTTTTGATCCTTTTATAATTTCTCCTTTTATTTTTTAATCCTCTTAGTTGTGATAAATATTTTGCCTTCTTAAGATTTAGTTTGAATTTTCTTAGAATTAGTTATGGAGTAAATCATAGTTTTCTTAATATCACTTATTAAAGAAGGACTGTCACCGTTTTGTTATGATTCTTTTATGATTTGTAAATACAATGTTGTGAATCATGTCCCCCCAACTGCCAATGTAATTGTATTTGAAGGACAGGGCCACTAGGTAGGCAATGAAGATTTACAAAAAGGTTGTAAAGGTGGAGCCTTAATCTGAAAGGACTGGTGCCCAGAGGAAGTGACATGAATTCTCTCTCCCCCGCATATGAGGACACAGTGAGAGGATGGTCATCTACAAGCCAGGAAAAGAGGCCTCAGATGACACCTTGATATTGGGTCATCGGCTTTCAAAACTCTCAGAAATGATTCTGCTTTCAGGCTCCCTGGCCTCTGGCATTTTGTTGTGGTAGCCTGAACAGACTAATACAGCAACATTGTGAGAGCTCTAGTTTCTTTTACTAATACACTCTATTATATACTCAATTCACGTAAATATAAATATAAACATATAGCATCACCACAACACATTTTTATTGTTTCTATTTACATGTTTTATTTCAGGCATAGTCTTCCCTGTTTCACATAATATTTAATTCTGCATATAAGCACACATTTCAAAATACAGTATTTCAGTTCTTGTTTCTCTGTGGTATCTAATATGAAGCTTCAGCAAGCCAAGTTTATAAACCAGAATTTTCCAGTTCATTTAAGGTGAAAGGGGCCATGTGATTCACGCTTCTTCCATGAGCAAGGAGCTGGAACATGTGAGTGAAGTCAGATGAGGAGGGGAGGTAGAACACCCAAGAGTCGCTGGGGACAAACAGTACTAAGCTCAGGTGAGGAGTTAGCATTTGCAGTTGTTACCATTCTGAGTAAGGTGGAGAACCAAAGGTAGCTACTAAACATTTTGGTCTTATGAAATATCTAAATGTTTTCTTACTGTGAATTCCAGCTATGAATATACTTTTTTTGGTTAAATATTTTAAATATCTTTTTAAAGCATGTGATTTTTAATAATTTGTTTAGCAATTACCTCAGTTCCTATTAATGCAAGTTTCTCTGAAAGATAGTGAACTAGATGCTGTCCTCATTGAGGCCAAGAGAATAATATATGGGGCTGGAGCTGTGGCTCAGCGGTTACGGCGCTTGCCCGGCATACGCAAGTACACAGGTTCAAATCCCAGCACCCACGTACACAACTAAGTGTCAGAGAAATGAAAGCCATGTGAAAAAACTCAATAAAAATTGATTCTCTCTCTCTCACTGTCCTTCTCTCTTTAAAATAAAAAAAGAGAATAATATAATGAATGAGGACATCATGTCCTGAAAACTTGTGTCTCAGTTGTCTACTATAGGAGTTGATCCTTTGTCTGAGTTGACTGAATAATTCAGCTTAACTGTTGACTGACTTTATTTTTTTTTTCAATAATTTTGACTGAATAATCAATTAACTTTTGGTATTACATAGAGATAGCCCCAAATAAATGTTTCTTGCGCTGGTGATGTTGAGCATAAACTACTCATTATCACTTCGGAAGAGTTTCCAAGAGAGAACAAAAATCATTTGAATTTATGAGTTTTTTTTTTTTTTTTTGCTTTAAATCAACAGATATTGAAACGAAAGTAAGCAAGTGAGGGCACAGCTGGGAGATTAGTCTCAACTCTTGAACACCTCTGAGTGAAGGGGAGGACCCTGAAGGCTTGGTTGCAGTTGTGGGCCTTTTTCATGTCTAGTCCATATCTTACCGAGAACATTTCTAGAAAGTGGTCGTCTTCTGGGCATTAATAGTAACATTATCTCACTCTTAGCTCTCCCTGCACCACCTGAAAGTCTTCTGGATGCTGCTGTGTCCCGATGATGTTCATCAATCCCATTCCCAAATTTGGAATCTGTCATCCAAGTACCTCGTGGTCTAAAAAGTGCCCCTTCACTAGGACTGTGTGACTGGGTTTAATTTTTCCTAGACTCCAGAGTGGCTTGTGACTTGAGATAGAAAATCCAAGCATGGGAAATTAACAGGATAGAATTATTTATTTATTTATTTTGATCGGAACTTAACAAAATATGGTACTAATCCCTTGAGAATGGAAAAAAAAAAAAACAACCCTCTAATTCAATACCCAATTATTTTTAAAAATGGATCTAAAGACATAGCAGGAAATTAGACCAGCCAGTTTGACATCAGTTAAGTCTCAGAGCATTTTAAAAAGATCAAATGCTGGAACATTTAAAAGGCACAGCTTGATAACAGTCAATTAAGGTAGCCTCAGGATGTGGTCAGGAGATTTTAGTAATTTGTGTGTGTACAGCATGGTCAAAAATACTGAAAGGCATTGCCATAAGAATCAAGAAAAAGTGAAAAAATCATAAAGCAGGATATGGCTGCTTGACATAGCCCTTTTCTTTCTTTTTCTCTTAATAACCAAAGCATGGAATCCTGGGGACCAAAAATGCCTGACAAATTGAATTAATAGTTGAGTAAACTTGGATATAAGTCAAATTCAATTTCAAATCTTTAGCAACTTAGATTTGTGTTCAGACTGTTAATATTCAGAGGTGTTAAGGTTTTGGGGTAAAGAGGTCTAGTTATGGTAGAATCACCCAGGACAGCACTTCTCAAAGTAGAGTTCCACTGTCGTTAGCAACGGAAGAACAGAAACTGAGAGAATATAGAAGTGCTTACAGTCATGTAACCAAGAACTTTTCCAGTTTGTGTGATTACTGTGAGAAGAGCATGCCTCAGCTGTCACTGCCCCTTTAGGAAGTCCTGGAATGGGAGATGTGGGACAGAGTCTGACCCAAAGCTTAGGGCCCGGACAGTTAAATTGTAACCAGAAGAGGAGTCACCCAGCCAACCCACTGATTTGTAAGCCAGAAAAACAACTATTTTTTGGAAGATTTGGGATGATTTGTCATGCAGCATGATTGTAGTAGACATAGGTGACGGGCACAGTTGGATTATGACATATTTGTTAGTGGACTGATGGCTTTTGTTTTCTTGACAGCCTCTTTTGAATAACATTCTCACATATTCAACCACCAATTTGACATATCAACAGATTTCTAATGGGCAACTCAAATGCAACACATTTAAACCTGAGCTTTGGATTCTCTCCTGCACAAACTCACCCTATTCCACCTCTGGATAAATGACAACTCTTTTCTATAAGTTGCTCGGACCATGATCCTTGGAATCATCATTAGTTTTTTCATTATCTTTCATATACCCCTAGATCGAGTGGGATGTGAAATAATTACTGAAACAGCCTGAATCTGGCCAGTTCTCATCCCCTCCATGGCAATTTCCCTAAGAATTCCCTAGATACTATTTACCTTTTCTTCTCTAGGATTTATTCTACATGAACCATCAGGGTGATCCTTTAAGAGGTAAATCACATGGTTTCATTCCTGCCACCTCCCAGCTCTCTAATGGTTTTCCTGCTCACTCAGAATCGCATTCAAATAAATCTTTGTGGCCTAAGTGGTCTGACATATCTGGACCTTTTTGCTTTCCCTGTACAATAAATATGGCTCTGTGGCAAGACCTCTCCTTGGTATGCTCTTTCCAGATACTCGTGTGTTTTGCTTTCTTATTGCCTTAAGGAACGCGCCTTTTGTATGAAGCAATGTGGAGGCTTCCTCGACCCCATCTCTTCCTCTTCTCTCTCCTCTCGATCCTGGCACTTACCATGCAGTGTGTTATGTAGTTTACGCATTCATGGTCTCTATCCTCATGGGCAGGGAAAGAGGGGCAGTCATTTCCATGGCCATATCCCCAGCATCAAGAGCAGTGCCAGCACACGGAAGGCACTTAATAAATCTTTGTTGGCGAATCAATCAATTCAATGTCTTTGGAAAGACTATGGCCCTGTTAAACCGTGAATTTGCTTAGTGTGAGTCAGGAATTTAAATGCTAACTGATGGCAGTAAAAAGTAAAGAAAGACCCAATTTCTTATTTTTAACAAGAAGTCGATATTTTGATGTTCATAGCAGCACAATTTACTATTGCTAGGCTATGGAAACAACCCCGATGTCCCTCACTGGAAGAATGGATCCAAAAACTGTGGTATATTTATACCATGGAATATTACACAGCAATTAGAAACAATGATATTGCAGCCTTCGAAGGTAAATGGATGGCTATGGAAGAGATCATGATGAGTAAAATCAGCTTAACC